>JAHIAM010015798.1:0-24199 GCA_021605205.1 Aegilops longissima
GGTGATGTGATCAAGAGCTCATTCAGGAAGAGGCTCCCGGATCTACCTTTCGGCGAGTTCGAGTTAACGTGGTTGCTGATGACGAAAGTCATCGTTGGCCGGCAACCCGAGAGGTCATAGAAAACCGCCCGGAGAGTTTGGCGGTGGCCAAAGCTCCTTAACAACGATGCCGTCTTTAAAGGCGGGATGAACATCCTTCTGACAGCAAGCGACACGGAGGAACTCTCAATAAAGCACCAATGTCGATTATCAAAACGGCGGATCTCGGGTAGGGGACCCAAAATGTCGTCTGGCGGATGGTAGCGGAGACAAGGGGCACGATGTTTTACCGGGTTCGGGCCCTCTCGATGGGGTAGAACCCTACTCCTGCTTGATTAATATTGATGATATAGGTGGTACAAGAGTGGATCTACCCGAGATCGGAAGGCTAAACCTTAGAAGCTAGCCTATGGTATGATTGTTGTTAGTCATACGGACTAAAACCCTCCGGTTTATATAGACCTTTGGATAGGGTTAGGGTTACCAGTCGGTTACAATGGTAGGAGATCTACATATCCTTATCGCCAAGCTTGCATTCCATGAGAAAGTCCCATTCGGACCGGGCCGAAGTCTTGATCTTATATCTTCATAGTCCGAGTCCGACGGTGATAGTTAGGCTATCCGGACACCTAATCGAGGACTCCTCGGTCACAACACAACCGATCCTGTTTGCACAAAACATAGAGAAACAGTCGAGTCTCAAACAATTACGGCAAAAACATTTGGCTAAACTTGTGAGTCTCAAACAATTACAGGCAAAAGTGGCATGGCTTCATTTTACGGGACATTATATTAAGAACAACTAAGGCTGCGTTGATTACAGTGCAGTGCGGGATTTTCATAGGAACACAATTCCTACCGTATTCTTTCCCTTCAACCGTTGAACAGGAAAGGTGAATAGTGTTTCATAGGAAAGCTGGTCAGGTAATCTTGATTCCATCGGATTAGAAACATCCACCTTTGCTCATTTTTTGGGCGGAAGCGGCGAGGCCTTCGCTGCCATCGTTAGACGAGTTGCTGTGCTGTGTTTGCGGAATAAAAAATCAACCTATGTGTGGTACGTGAGGTGAGGACAAGAGTAGTCTTTGTGCAGCTGAACAAACAAATAACATCTCATCTTCCAAGCATGCTACTAAAAAAAACAAATCTGTACATTTCATAGTCCATCCTAACACATTCTCTTGAGAGTTTCCTCCGGTTCCTTTGTTCCATAGTTTATACCTACATTCCTTTCCTATTCCTCTATTTTCATCAAGACCTATGTTTTCTGCCCTTTATTCCGACCGGAGCCTAAATATTTGGTATAAGTGCATGGGGACGGTGGGTGCACCAGCGATACATCACCATGTCAATGTGAGGGCATAAAGTGGTGATTCATAGTTTGTTGCCCAGAAACAAACATCCAAGAAACATATCTGGGTTGGTCCTATTTTTTCCTCTAGCCACCTACTCCTATGTGTGGATAGCAAATCTAATCCTGGTCATACCCTTGTACAACATTACCCCTATATTTCCTTTTGACCAAAGAGCGGTTGGATGACCGATCGTACTACTTTCATCCCTTTTCTTCCTGTTTGTACCAAGTCCGATGTACATACTAAATTCCCCCCCCACTTTATTTCAATGACAAGTATTTTGGACGGAGGGAGTACAAGATTCGACTCCATAAAGTAGCTTTACCTCTAACAATAGAAAAAAAATAGGTGGCGTTGGACCATCCGATCGAGAGGGCTGAGAGGTGAAAATGATGCACATGCAGCGGCGTGCGAGCTGGGGAAGTAGAAACTAAGGCGCTTTCGAGCGAAGATATACGAAGGTCGTCGGGATGTGGATAGGTGGGCGGCGGGAGGTCGGATCCGCCCACAAGCAAGCAGCGAAGGATCGGAGGACCTCCCTTACGCGCTTCGGCGAGAGATAATGGTGCGCGGCGGTGGGTCTCCTCCCTCGCTGTCGGCGGCAGCCCCAAGCTGCCCCTCCTCCCTTCACGGCGAGAGGGATCGTCGGATCTGTAACCAGCGGTGAGGATAGAAAGCGATGTTTTTGAAGGGAGAAAAGTGATTACTACCCTATCTTGTTTAGATCCGGAGAGGGCGAGAGTGTGTGAATAGAGCAGCCCTAGCAAGCAAGCGGGAGGCTCGGGCCTATATATAAGTAGTGGGGCAGTTTCCTTTTTCACTCTGTCGGGGTGAAAGAGCTGATCGTGCCCCACGAGCACCTCTGAGACAGGGTCCTTTTGTGGACCGGAGGGCGGAGACGCGCACAAAGCCAGGTCGAGGCGGTGCGCCGAGGAGGTTTTACCCGGCGGAGCTCTCGAGGAAGACAATACTCCTCTGCTGCTTTGTGGATTATCTGGTGTCCTTGCTAGGGGCGTCGAGCTACAAAACCTAGCAGGTGTGATGAACTAAGCTGGAGCTAGACTAGAAACCCAGCCAGAATCGAACCCCTCTCGTTGCCTGACCCTCCTTTTAGGCTCAAGGGGTTACCACATATGGCAAGTAGACAAGGTTGCAATGGTAATAACCTAGAGTGGGTACAGCTGCTTGCTATGTAGAGTGTACGATAACCTACACCACCTAACTCTACGGCGGCAAGGGACAAGGGTCATCAATGCCCGTCCGCGGTGCTTGAAACGATTATATGAGGGACCGTTAAGTGCGCCTCAAATCCGCCACGATAGTAGCAATCAGGCCTTCTTGTCGCTACTCTCGGCTTTTGCACTGCCCCAAACCGCGTCCTTGGGAGAGCCCGTGGTGACACGTTGGCGGGTGAGCTGGAAGCGGAGATGGAGAGTCGCCCGAATCAAGCAAGTACCTCTGTGGTGGGAACCTTGTCAGCGAGGGGGGTTCAGCGCCATAAGCCTTCTCGACAAGCTCCTCTTGCGGGGCCTTGTTTCCTTTAGCCTTGGGTGGCCTTCCCGGCAAGCTCCTCTTGCGGGGTCTTGGTTGCTTTGCTCTTGAATGGCTCCAAAGAGCTCACGAAGAATCTTGGCGGACATCAGGCCGGCCCGGCCTTAGAGGCCCTGCAACTGTCCGTGCACGAGTTGGGGTACTAGGTACCCCTACTCTAATGTCACCGGCAGAACCCGGGCTGGAGCCACCTGCAGCGCCAAACTCTGTTGGGCCAGGCCCAAAGCATTACCGCAGGCGTGGCGTGGTCTTGACTACTCTGGTACTGCGCCTTGGACCCTGCGTCTCCACAGGCAGCCGCGCCTACAGCGTTTCTCTGTAGCAGCCGCGTTAATTGTGGCGTCGTGGGTGAAGTGGGCGGCGTGTGATCGCCTCATCACAGCCGCCTCGATTCTGCGTCTACGCACGTGGTTCCCATGCACTCGGGGTCACAGGCGGTGGGAGGCGGGAGTCGGGGCGTCGTGAGCAGAGGCAGCGGGTATGTCCTGATTCCTGCTCTTCCTGTGCCTCCGATTCGCTGGCCAGGCGGCCGAGCCCCACCTTGCTCTTTTAAGAGGACGGGAGGGGACCACAAGCCCGCATTCTCCATCCTTCCTCTCTTCAGCTTCTTGCTCCCCTTTCTCCCATCCCCATGGAGAAAGGAACCTTAATTCTAGGCCGGTGGTGGCGAGGGTTGCGGCGGTGGGCGCACCTCCCAATCACGCCCGTGGTGGCTGAGCCGAGCCGAGGAAGAGGAGGGAGAGGCGGGTAATGGGCAGGCCGAGGAGCCGAGGCGAGGCAGGCGGCGAGGAAGCGGTCGCCGCCGTCTCCGCCTCCGTCAGTGAGTTCCTCCCGAAGCGAGGCCGTGGGCAGGCCCGGCGCTTCGGGGGAAGAGGCCCGGAAGCGAGGCGGACGCGCCATCTCCGCGCCGACAACTCCCTTCCCAGCGGCGGTCCATACGGGGGCGACCCCTCTGAGTTCTTACGTCCAAACTGCCGGGCGCTTCGTCGTCGTCTCCGGCTTCCGGCTCAGTTCGCGATGGCGATGGAGTCGGATCCGCCGAGGCGTTAAGGTTGCACATGAGGGCTGTGGGATCAGCGATGCAGCGAGTCGCATTGTATTCCCAGCCCCTAATGTGATGTACCTGTGATCGTGGGTGGAAGGCGTTCGCCTGCATCCACAACCTGCTTTGGCGGGGTTTACCCTCCATTTTAAGTTAATGGAGGGTGATCTCCTCTCGTCAAGGTCTTGGGGATCTTTTTCAGGCGGAAGTGCTGCGTGGATAGCTCCTCCAGCGGCGATGATTCTTCCTCGGCGAGTAGCGGGAGGAGGAGGCGACAGCGGCGGAGGTAGTGGGCCCTTTAAGGCTGCCGAGGCGCCCGCTCCAGCGCGTTCAGCTGACCCCATCATCCGCGTCGCGGCTCCTCGAACTCCCGGAGTGCGTCTCCTTAGGCTGGCGTGGGGAGGCTGCGAAAGGGAAGAGGATGGCGAACAAAGGCCGTCAAGTCGAGATACGAGGCGTAGTTCCCTTGACAGCGTCTTTGGCGTCCTGCCGCCCGTCTTGAGCTGCCTTGGTCAGCGCCATCCCGTCAAGCCTTGAAGAGCCCGGCATGTTCTCTTGGTGCCTTGGCACCAGTAACTGGCAGTGGCGCTTCTTTTGCCCTTCACGCCTCCTCAACCTACCTCCACGAAGATAGGGACAGAAAAAGGATTACGGGCATCTTATCTTTTTAATTTATAAGCCTTGAGGCTCATCCGTATTTAGAACTTGTAATCCTCTCTTTCATGTTTTTCACTCTCCACGGACTGTATCCAGGTAGAATGTTTTTAATGAAAGGGAAGTTTGAAAGAAGAGACGAAGGCTTATACGATACCGCAGCCTCCGGCAACTACGGCTCATGCTTGAGCCGGTGACCCTTGCTTGCCGCGGCCCGGCAACTCGGCTTACCGCAGCCCCGACAACTCTAGCTTATCCGGGGCTTGGGCCTTCGGCGCATCTTTCTTCTCTTAAGCTGTTATTTGGTTCCGAGAACAATTTAGCTAGTGCCACGATAGGTTATTTTGCAATATATACTATCTTAGGCAGCGGAATACAGCGTTATTTCCTTTGCTCGATTACTTCCCTTGTATGTTTTCACCCTCGCTTTCCGGAAACTTGCGGTCGCGGCACCCTTCTTGCTTGGCGCGCCGATCTTGGAACTTCAGCAACCTTCTTTGGCGAAGGTGCGCATCTCCGACAAGCAACCTCCGTCGCGGACTAATCGCGCTCACTTAAATTGTTGAGGCGGACTCGAAACAAAATAAAGTGCGACGATCACGATTTGGTTGCTCCACGCGGAGTTTTCCATACAAAGTACTTATCGTTAGGAAGATAACTTAAAGATTTAAAACTGGTAAGCAAACTTAGCAACTTAGCTTTTACATTGTCCATTTTTTCGGCAATCGATGGTTCCTCGGCGGCTTGCTTGTCGTACATCGTATCTCCTCCTCCCCGGTTAACTTGTGGGTGGATGAACCTTCTTCTTGTTTGAGAAGAAAGAAGAAAAAAAAGTTGTGAAGCCTAATGGCTCATTATAAGCTTACGGTTGTGGGTGCTGCACAAGATTGTTAGTAAACACATGCATATATGATTATGAAAGCATGCATTGACAAAATGTCGCAACCATAAACTTCTTGATGCTGAGTCTGCGCCCGGCTTTGTACAAGGATTACATGCAAGCAGCGGCAAGACTTGTACAAAAGGGTGGTTCTTAGGAGCAGTTCCGACAACAGCGCCTCATAATTAAAACTTGCGAAGATGCTCTATGTTCAGGAATTGCTCACGGAAAGCCGTCTTGGTCTCAAAGCGAACAACGCCGGGCCTAGTGACTTCGTTTTACCCGATAAAGGCCTTCCCGCCAGCGTCAACTTGTTGGAATTCTTGGCGGATTGAGCGGCGAAGAACAAAATCGCCTTCCTCGAAGCTTACGGCATTAACTGCGGCTATGGTAGCGGCGCAAAAGCTTGCTGGTAACGAGCAGCTCGTCTGGCGCCTTTGAAAGCGATCTTCCTCGAGGAGCAGCGCGTCATCTTGTCAGGCTGCTCTTGCTCCAAGCTCATCATAGCGAGCACTCGAGGTGACCCGTATCTGAGTTCCGTGGGGAAGCTGCCTCTGCTCCGTAGACTAGGCGAAAGGTGTGCGGCGATGGCTTCGATTTGGCGTCATCCTGATTGACCAAAGAACCGCTGGCAGCTCCTCGATCGGTTCCTTCCGCCCTTGCGCAGCTTTGCCGAAAGTTCTGGTCTTGAGTCCTCGCAGCACTTCAGCGTTTGCTCTCTACCTTGACCGTTGCTTCTCGGATGAGCAACGAAGCAAAACAGATCTTGGCGCAAAGATCTTGGGCGTATTGCATGAAGTGCGACTTCGTGAAGCTGTGTGCCGTTAGTCGGTGATGATTCGATTAGGAATCCCAAAGCGGCAAACAATTGACTGAAGAACTTGACGGTATTGTCTTGTCACCTTCCTCCTGGTTCCACTTAGGCCACTTTGTGAACTTGTCGATTACGGCGTACAAGTACTCAAAGCCCCGACGACTTCGGGGAAAGGGCGAGATGTCGAAACCCAGACCGAAGAAGGGCGGGATAAAGGATCATCTGGAGAGCTTGAGGCTGGCTGGTGTATCTGTTTTGGATGGGCCTTGCGCTTCACTTGGTTACTTGTGCGTTGCATCTGGAGGCTTCGGCGGAAGAAACCTTGCGGGAAGCTTTGCTGGCAAGTGCTCTTCGCCAATGTGGTGACCACATATGCCTCCATGTATCTCCGCCAACAACTTCATCCATCTTCCGTGAATACACTTCAATTTCACTCCGTTGAGTCTTCTTACATGCAGGATGTTGTCAACAAACTGGTACATACTTGACTGCCGGGCTACTTTTTCCGCTTCTTCTTGCTCTTGGGAAGTTCTCTGTCTGAAGAAATGGGCGATCTCTGTGCCCATGTTGGAGCACTGTGGCTCGACAACAAGACTAAAGGCTCATCATCCGCTGCGGGACCATCGACCTCTCAGCAAGGACCCGCTGGTCATCGAACTCGATGATCCCGTCAAGCTTCGCGGAGCCAAGCAGTGGGGGCGTTGCTTCAATGATACAAACCGCGTGGTTTGTCGGATGAACTGCTCCTCGGTGATATTGCATTGGTTCTAGGGACCTTCTTGGCGGCTGGGGAGAGCTCTGCGGAGGTAGTCATGGGAAACCAATTTCTCTTCTTGCTCTGCCTGTTGATGGTGTCACGAGTTGGTTGAGTCGACTTGAGCACAAAATCCCTGGTTCCTGAGGTAACTTAAGTGCAGCACATTTGGAGGCCATCGGCTATATCATTACGTGCTCTTGGAATGTGTTCCATTTGCAGGCCTTCAAAGTGCTCTTCCAGCTTTCTCACTTCATCGTGAAGCTTCCATCAGCGGACTCTGGTAATCCTTATTTACTTGGCGGACGACAAGTTGTGAGTCTCCCACGACAATGAGATTCTTGATCCCAAGGTCTCTGACAATCCTAAGACCGGCAAGCAAACCTTCATACTCTCACGTATTGTTTGTTGCTTGTTCCTTGGGAAAGTGCATCTGGACTATGTACTTGAGGTGCTCTCCGGTGGGTCTGCGATAAGCAGCACGCTTGGCACCGGCGCCTTACTTGAAGAAGGCACCGTCAAAGTACATCAGCCACTCTTTATTTGCCTCCTTGAGCGGGGATGCTTCGTCTGGAATCTCTTCATCCTGCGTTGGCGTCCACTCTGCTATGAATTCTGCCAATGCCCTGCTGCATATAGTTGAAGTGCTTTCGAACTTAAGACCAAAGCTTGACAATTCCGGTGCCCACTCAACAATCCTGCTGTTGCTTCTGGATTTTGCAAAATCCTCTTCAGCGAAGCGGTGACAAGCTGTTATCTCATGTGCTTGGAAGTAATGGCGCAGCTTTCTCCGAGGGCCATGAGGCATGTGGCAACCTTACACACAGTACCTTGATCTAGCCCCCCTGAAGGAAGCCGACAAAGTACAAATGCGCACCATCTTCTTCCGTATCTTATGCAACCCTGCTTGCTGATCCGTCGTCCTTATGGGACGGAGCTTGGCGGTGACCCCGCTTTTGTCATTTGGGCGCTACTGCCTCGGTTGCCGGCTCATCATCCGCCTCCTCTCCGCTACTAACGCAGCACTAACCACTTGATTGGTTAGCGCTATATACAACGACAACTTCTCTTGCGGTTTAGGTGCGACAAGTGTTGGAGTGGAGGCAGGTATCCCTTCAAGTCTGCAGCGCGCCTCCGCCGAGGTCCATTTCATTGGACCTACCTTTTCAAAATCTTGAAAAGCGGCGGTAGCGCTCAGCCAGACAAGATGAACCTGTTGAGAGCAGCCCGCAACGCGGCAAGCCTCTGGCATCCTTGGCGCTTTGGTGCTGATCTGCTCAATGGCCTTGATCTTGTCGGGATTGGCTTCAATTCCCGCTGAGATACAAAGAACCGAGAAGCTTGCGGAAGGGACTCCAAACACGCACTTCTCGGGGTTGAATTGAGGTTGATCTTGCGCAGGTTTGCAAGCGTCTCATCAAATCCTGAATCGAGTCACTCTGTCCTTGCTCTTGACCACTATGTCATCCATGTGGCTTCTACATTTACGTGTATCATGGTCCCAAAGCGTCATGGACTACCCTTGCAAAGGTCGAACCAGCATTCTTCAAACGAAGGCATCCGTATAAAGCGATCGTGCCACATGGTGTGATAATGCGGTTTTCTCTTCATCCTCTTACGCCATGAAGATCTAATGATATCTGAATATGCATCAAAAGCAGCGGTCGCACAGTTTGTGGAGTCAACAATCTGGTCGTCTGCGGCAAGGAAATGGGTCCTTGGGACAAGCTTTATTAACATCCGTGAAGTCAATACAAAGTCTCCATTTCCCGTAGCCTTGCGATACTACTGCCGGATTGGCCAACCACGTGGGGTGGAGGACTCCTCGACAAGCCTGCTACTTCCAATTTCTTGATTTCTTACGCTATGAATTCTTGGCGCTCCACTTTGCACTTTCCTGACTTTTTGCTTGGACGGAGCGGCGTGAGGACAGACTGCTAGGTGGTGCTCAATTACTTTCACAGGAACACGGGGATGTCGGATGGTTGCCATGCAAACACGCCGACGATTCGCCATGATGAAGCAATGAGCTCGCCTTCCTATTTAGGATCAGCGTGGCCTGATGGTGTAGGTACCACGAGTCCGTCCTCCTCAGCGGGCACCTTCTTGGTCTTTGGCGGAGCTGCCATTGTCTTGTTGCACTTGCGGTGGAGCTCGATAGTGCGTCCTCGGCGGTGGCGCACTCGAAGAGTGCGCTTGCGAGAGTGAACATGAGCTCTTCTGGGACTTTGGTGGTCTTCTTCTTCGCCGGAGCTTCGGCGGTAAGTGGTTTGCTATCTGTGGCGGCTGCTGCATCCCGGTAAATCTTGTCGGTGCAGATAAGTGCATCCTTCTTGTGCATACGTGGACAGAAATGACACTTATCGGGCGGGCAT
The DNA here is from genome assembly GCA_021605205.1 of Aegilops longissima. NCBI lineage: Eukaryota > Viridiplantae > Streptophyta > Magnoliopsida > Poales > Poaceae > Aegilops > Aegilops longissima. Next base: position 9,465 of record JAHIAM010015798.1, read on the forward strand.
CTTGAGTAGGTTGTATGCATAGTGAGGCGACCATGAACTTGGCGAGTGCAGACGATAAGTATGCCATTGTAGGGCAATGGGAAATCGGCGGACGTTGAGCGTGACCCTCTCGGTTCTGAAGTTGAGCTCCGCTTGCGAAGGTTCCGGCAATGTGATCTTCCCTTGGGCTTGCTCCTTCTGGGTTGATTCCTTGGAAAGTACCGGTTTCTTGAGCTGCATTGTCGAGGATTTGAAGTTTCGGAGCACTGTGTGGAGGAGATCAAATTCAGGCCGGCCCGCCGTCAACCAGCATCATTGTGACCTTGAGGTTGCGGATGGTTAGTGAGACCAACATCGACAAGCACCCGACCCGCGGTGATGCGATCGGGGTGATCCTCAATGTCAAAGATGATGGGCGTCTTTGGACCACTTGAGAGTTGCTGCGTGATTCTATGGATGGTTACTGCTGCATTGACCTCACGCATCCATTGCTTGAGTTGGTGGTGTGAGGTATGCGAGGCGTACCGTCGACGTATAAAGGACCTCTGTTGCCTTTTGAAACTCCTGCTCCTCGACTTCATCATCTTCATAGTCCTCGTCATCTTCATCTTCATCTTCTTCTTTAGCCATGACCACAGAGAGTGCATCTCCTTGCGCTTCTATGCAGCTGCTACCTTGTCGTCCTCCCAATGGTCTCTTCTTACTTGCTGCACCTGCACCTTCTTGGGCTTTCTCTTTGTCTACTTATTTCGTATTCAGCTTTACGTAGCTCAACAAGCTGCTCGACTTTCTTGCAGCTCACGGAGATCCTGGCCCTTAGTCACGGTGAATTTTCTGATCTTGCTTGTTGGAGCTGCCGGGCTTGTCGGCGGCCGCCACAGATGGCGGTCGGTGTCAGCGGCAACCTCCTTGCAGAGCCACGGCCTTGGCAGTTGGCGGCACCATCCTTGCGGACTTGCTTTCGACAACTAGTACTTCTTGGTTTTTCTTCCTCCTCATTGTTCCGCCACTTGACTATTCCTTGCAGGCGGTCCCCTCCTGATCGGACTCTGCTCCCTCACTCTCTCTGGAGCCTTCTTCCTTCTTCAAGTAGCAGTGCACACTTGTCGGCCAGGGCGTATAGAGCTCCATGGCGTCTTTCACTTTGCACATAGCCATCTCTTCCCTCATCCTGCGATTCCGCACATTACGATGGAATGCACTAATCACTTGCTGGGAAATTGGCGCGCAGGATGTTATAGTGCACTCGACTGAATCTCTGGATGAATTTCTTGAGAGACTCCCCCCTCCTTTTGGGCAAGCAGGTGGAATCACTCTCCTGGCCGTGAGGCTTGTGGCACGCTATGAAGGCGCCAACAAAGCTGAGTGGCACAAATCTGCCCAAGAAGAAATAGAGCCATCCGGCAAGTGCATGAGCCAAGATCGGCGTTTGGCTTGAGCACCAAGGGAAGTGGTTAGGCGATGATCTTGTCGTCTCGTCCCCTGCAGCCTGCACAGCGATGGTGTAGATGCTTAGGAACTCCGATGGATGTTTCCTGCCGTCGTACTTCTCCGGCACATCTGGTTTGAAGTTCTTCTTGTCGGGACCCTTAGGACTTGGACACATGCTCACGAGTGAGCATGGGGCAACCTACAGCGTCTGACAAGTCGCTGGTTTCCCCTGGCACATGCATATCGACAATGGGCCAGTAGCGTTGAGTCGGTTAATGAGTTCTCTTCTCTTGATTGCTCGATTCGGGTTGAGCGTCCTCTTCCCGCAGCTCGAAAGAACTTGGCGTCGGTCATGACGAGCTCGTGGATCCGGCAGCGCCCGTGGAGTCGTTATCGAGGTGGATCCAGCGAGTCGGTGATCTTGGCCTTGGGAAGGGGTGTCTGGTGAGTGCACCCCGCAAGTCTACCGTCGCCATCGTTTCGGCGCTTTATCGCCTCTTGGCGGCTCGAAGCACTTGGTTTTGGTGGGGACGTGCCAGTTAAGCGAAACCGATGAGACTTTGAATTGTGGCCCTCCATTAAATCGACCTATATCGGCCGTTGGAGGGTAATCTAAAGCAGTTTGGGCTCTTGCCAAAGGCTTCGCTGGCGTGGTTAGCGGCAATGGTGTGCGGAGGCGAAGAAGAAGCAGGATGTGCCGGACTCCTAACCAAGTTAGGAGAGCAGCATCCGCTTGGCGACCGATACCCTTTCGTCACAAACATCTTGAGCGCATCACGGGTCCCAAAGAACCTCGGGATCCTCGGGCAGCCTTGATCCAATGGCGTATGGTGCGCGCGGTATCATGGCGTATACATCCCGCGCCTCCTGCGAAGGGCGCGGTGCGAGTTTCAGACCGCCGCTTGCCCTGCGCCCAGCGTTGTCATTGGACTGGCTGCATCATGGGCTCGCCGATGGCGCGGTCCCTCGCGTGGCATTTCCCCACCGCTGATGGCTCCGGTGGTGAGTGGGTTCGCCAGCGAACGGCTCATTTCTCTGCCGAAGGCTTCTTCTTGGTGCCATGTCGGCGAAGATGTCGATGGAGTTACTAGATGCGACCGCCGGACCGGGTTCACACAGCCTCGGCGCCCCTACAGCGCGCCAAGATGTCGGGTGTGAAGAGCTGATCGTGCCCCACGAGCACCCTCTGGGACCAGGGTCCCTTTGTGTGGATTCGGGGAGGGGGCGGAGCTCACTGAAAGGATCGGTGGTGCCTACGAGGTTTTACCCAACCGGAGCTCTCCGGGAGACAATACTCCTCTTGCTGCTTTGTGGATTATCTGGTGTCCTTGCTGGGGAAGCGTCTGAGCTACAAAACCTAGCTTGAGTGTGATGAACTAAGCTGGAGCTAGACTAGAAACCCAGCAGAATCGAACCCCTCGTTGCCCCGGCCCTCCTTTTATAGGCTCAAGGGGTTACCACATATGGCAAGTAGACAAGGTTACAATGGTAATAACCTAGAGTAGGTACTGCTGCTATGTAGAGTGTACGGTAACCTACACCCTAACTCGTGACGAGGGACAAGGGTCATCAATGCCCGTCACGCATCGCATGAGAAACGATTATAGCGAGGGACCGTTAAGTGCGCCTCCGTCATACGATAGTGGCCTATCGGCCCTTCTTATCGCTACTCTCCGCTGGCCCACAGCCCCGACAGCGTCCTTGGGAGAGCCCGTGGTGACACGTTGGCGGGTGAGCTGGAGGCGGAGATGGAGAAATCGCCGATCGGCAAGTACCTTGCTGTGCGGGGAACCTTGTCGCTTGAGGGGTTCGGTGCCGCCAAGCCTTCGGCAAGCTCCTCTTGCAGGGCCTTATTCCCTTCTTGAGTGTGGCCTTCCAGTAAGCTCCTCTTGCAGGGGTCTTGGTTGCTTTGCTCTTGAATGGCTCCAAGGGACTCTCTTGAAGAGTCTTGGCGGACCTCAGAGCCGGCCCGGCCTTGAAGCGTCTGGCTGGTCCGTCCATGCAGAGTTAGGGGTACTAGGGTACCCCTACTCGTAATACCGACACACTCCATCAAAACAATCGTTTAAAATTGTGTACTATACTAGTAGTGTACATGCAGGTCAGCAGTTTTTTAGTTGTTGATTGTTTTTTGAGATAGCTACCCACTTGTTCCATGTGGTGTATCACGGTGTGCCGGTCGCACTTTGTATCGTTCAAGTCTGGTAGTACTACAAGTCCCTCCATTAAATGAACAACCACCCCTACATAAAAATTGTGAACAAGCCCACGGCTAAAATTCATGGAAACGTCAGTTGCCCCAACATGCATTATTATTTATATTTTCTACTCCTCCGTTCCTAAATATAAGTCTTTTTATTAGCCACACCTAAGACAAGAATTTTTTATTAGCGATAAACCCCACATGTCATAGACACAAAAATTGTGGCAAGATTCCCTTAGGCAAGCCAAAGTGTGTCTAACAATTTGAGCAACTCAGAGTTGAGCAAGTGTGGGCAAGTGTGGGAAAAAATAATGTGGCAACATAAGACAAACATAGTCATAATCCAAACAGCCAGTGATTTTTTGTGACATGCATGAAAATTTGGTTAGTTAAATTTATAGTCAAAATTTGGCAAGGTGCATCAAATCAACACATGCAAGTATCAAAAAGAGAATCACGGCATGCATGCATGCGTTTTTACTCCCTCCGTTTCCAAATATAAGTCTTTTTAGAGATTGCAACAAGTGATTACTCCTCCATTCCTAAATGTAAGTATTTTTTAGGGATTCCACTACAAACTACATACGAGATGTATATAGACATATTTTAGAGTGTAGATTCACTCATTTTGTTTAAATATATACTCCGGTTCATAGTGAAATCTCTAAAAGACTTATATTTTGGAACATGGGGAGTACATCTGAGCAGAATATGTCTACTCCTACATGTAAGTAGCCCATTTGAAATGTGTGTAAGAGTTTTGCTCGAATGCGGTGCTTTGATGTGTCGTGTCAACTCGTACAAGCCGAGAAATTTGATTACTCTGGCGCCCTCTCCCTAGTGGACTGAGCTGGGGTGCCTTACGCACCTGCCTTTGGCTGCATGACGGGTGGGCCAACCACCTGTTGGGCCCACATCATGGGCCGCAAAGGCAAAAGAGCCGGTAAGTAGAACTTTTCGCTTTTCCTCCCTCCCTCCCATACCAGGTGGGAGGACATGCAGTGATGGATTGATCTCTTTGTAGAAGTAGGGAGTAACATCATTGTTAGTCTTCTCGAAGAGAGCCGAGCCAAGTGAAAACCGAGCGTGGCGATTTACAAGCGGCTTTCATGTGGTGTGGTTCCTTGGAGTACTAGCCAGAGCTCTTGCATGAAGAAAAATTGCTATTGTTTAACAATTAAACTCCATTATCCATTGGTTGATACTCATTACGCATAGGTCCCACTGCGCTTAGCACCGTTTCCTCCACAGGGTCACCAATGTTTATTTGCTAATTAATAGCATTCCATGCAATGAAGTAGCCATTGCAAGTCACTAAAAGCATGCACACCTCTCATCTCTTATTGGTTGATCGTATATGTCAAGAAACAAGAAACAAGGTAGAAGTTAATGCACCGGCGCCTAAGTGTTTTGGGACTATTTGGTTTTTAATTGAATGACTTACACACCCTAGAGCGGAGGGGTAGTATAGACACATGAACCGGAAAGGAGTATTTGCCTTTCTAGAGATTTCAACAAGTGACTAGACTTGATTTCAAAAACAAGTGACTAGACTACACCTTGTGCAGTACTACCCCCTCCCCCTCGAGGGTTATAGGGCTCAAATCTCAAATCTCATGAACCAAGGCATTTTTGTGATTGGAGGAATGTATCTAGTGCTTTACAAAACTACCTAATTAAACTCATGCATTAATTACGTAGTTCTCTCATTTTCCTCTCCGCCTTGGTCGCGGTGCACAATATTGAGGCTAGCCATAGTGGGAGTAACTTGGGTAGTAACCCAACGCATCCCAAGACAATTTTGCTTATGTGGCAGAAGTATTTAATGAGGAAAGAAGATTGCTTGTGGTAACATAATATATTCTTTGTAACATACACTTTAGAAGCCAAAATGAGTCTATGAGATAATAAATGAAGCAATCTGTGATACTACTACTATGTTACTTTGCACTATGGGTAGTAACTACACTAGTGTCATATGCATGACACTAGTCTAAGATTACTCCCCACTATGAACCAACACTGAGAGAGTGCTTTGATACGTTTTAGTCTCATGACTAAAAGTAGTGGGACTAAAACTTATTAGCCTCATCCATGCTTGGATCCAAATAATAAAGAGACTAAAATCAAGTTAATGACATTTCAAAGCTTCATCCAGACCCCGTGCCATCCACCAAATCACGGCGAGGTGCTACTGGTCGAGCTCACTGTCACCCGTGTATGGCCGTCATGACAAAGTCATATTACAAAACCCACACCTTTACCGGCCCGTGGTAAGGTGGCCTCAAGATTGGACTAGGCAGAAGCAACCATCATTTCATTGGAGCATTTCGTTCAAGCCCTTTCTTCCCTTTCTTGAAGAAAACCTCCTCCGAGGCTACTCACTTACGCCATTTTCTTCTCTACTGGGAAGGAAAGGTGTGAAGGAAATATGCCCTAGAGGCAATAATAAAGTTATTATTTATTTCCTTATATCATGATAAATGTTTATTATTCATGCTAGAATTGTATTAACGGAAACATAATACATGTGTGAATATATAGACAAGCAGTATGTCACTAGTATGCCTCTACTTGACTAGCTTGTTAATCAAAGATGGTTATGTTTCCTAACCATGAACAAGGAGTTGTTATTTGATTAACAAGGTCACATCATTAGTTGAATGATCTGATTGACATGACCCATTCCGTTAGCAACACTTGATCGTTTAGTATGTTAATGCTTTCTTCATGACCCATACATGTTCCGTAACTATGAGATTATGCAACTCCGTTTACGGAGGAACACTTTAGGTACTACCAAGCGTCCTGGCATAAGCTGGGTGATTATAAAGGGTACTACAGGTGTCTCAAAGGTACTTGTTGGGTTGGCGTATTTGAGATTAGGTTTTGTCCTCCGATTGTCGGAGAGGTATCTCTAGGCCTTCTCGGTAATGCACATCACTTAAGCCTTGCAAGCATTACAACTAATGAGTTAGTTGTGAGATGATGTATTCGGAGCGAGTAAAGAGACTTACCGTAGCGAGATTGAACTAGGTATTGGATACGGACGATCGAATCTCGGGTAAGTAACATATACCGATGACAAAGGGAACAAGCGTTATGTCGTTATGCGGTTTGACCGATAAAGATCTTCGTAGAATATGTAGGAACCAATATGGGCATCCAGGTTCCGCTATTGGTTATTGACCGAGAATGGTTCTAGGTCATGTCTACATAGTTCTCGAACCCGTAGGGTCCTTGCAACAACGTTTGATGGTGAGTTCATTATGAGTTTATAAGTATTGATGCACGAAGGTTGTTGAGTCCGGATGTGATCACGGACATGGCGAGGAGTCTCGAAATGGTCGAGACATAAAGATTGATATATTGGAAGCCTATGTTTGGACTTGGAAGTGTTCGGGTGAAATCAGGGATTTCAGGATGCATGAGAGGTTCGGAACCCCGGAAGTCTATGGGCCTTAATGGGCCATGGGAGGAGAAGGAAGGGCGGCCAAGGTGGGCTGCGCCCCCTCCCCTAGTCGAATAGGACAAGGAGAGGCGGCGCCCTTCCCTCTTCCCCTCCTCAATCCTAGTCCAACTAGGAGAGGGGAGTCCTACTCGGTGGGAGTAGGACTCCTCCTTAATCGCCTCCCCTAGGGCCACCTCCCCTTGTCTCCTTTATATCTGAGGGGAGGGGCACCCCAAGACACACAAGTTGATCTACGGATCTTTCCTTAGCCGTGTCGGTGCCCCTTCCACCATATTCCACCCGGTCATATCGTCGCGGGCTTAAGCGAAGCCCTGCGCGGAGAAGTCATATCGTCGCGGGCTTAAAGCGAAGCCCTGCGTCGGTGGAGCATCAACATCGTCCTGCGCGTCGTCTTGTGGAACTCATCCCGACACTTTGCTGGATCGGGTCAGGGGATCGTCATCGAGCTGAGCGTGTGCAGAACTTCGGAGGTGCCGTCGTTCGGTGCTTGGATCGGTCGGATCGTGAGGCGTCGACTACATCAACAGCGTTGTTATAGCGCTTCGCTTTCGGTCTCACAGTGCGTGGGCGGACCTCTCCTCTCGTTGCTATGCCATCACCATGGTCTTGCGTGATCGTAGGAAAATTTTTGAAATTACTCGTTCCCCAACGAGTGGCATCGAGCCTGGTTTTATCGTTGATGTCATATGCGAGTAGAACACAAGTGAGTTGTGGGCGATACAAGTCATACTGCCTACCAGCATGTCATACTTTGGTTCAGCGGTATTGTGAGATGAAGCGGCCCGGACCGACATTAGCGTCGCTTACTGCGAGACTGGTTTCACCGCTCAGAGCACTTTCGTTGCTTAAAGGTGACGGCGGTGTCTGTCTCTCTCACTTTAGTTGAATCGAGTGTGGCTACGCCGGTCCTTGAGAAGGTTAAAGCAGAGTCTATTTGCGAAATATCGTTGTGGTTTTGATGCGTGAGGTAAAGCGGTTCTTGCTCAGCCCGTAGCAGCCCGTAAAACTTGCAACAACAAAGTAGAAGGCGTCTAACTTGTTTTGCAGGGCATGTTGTGATGTGATATGGTCAAGGCGTGATGCTATATTTTATTGTATGAGATGATCATGTTTTGTAACGAGTTATCGACAATGGCAGGAGCCATATGGTTGTCGCTTTATTGTATGAAATGCAAGCGCCATGTAATTGCTTTACTTTATCACTAAGGGTAGCGATAGTCGTAGAAGCAATAGTTGGCGAGGCGACAACGATGCTACGATGGAGATCAAGGTGTCGCGCGGTGGCGATGGTGATCATGGCGGTGCTTGGCGATGGAATCACAAGCACAAGATGATGATGACCATATCATATCACTTATATTGATTGCATGTGATGTTTATCCTTTATGCATCTTATCTTGCTTTGTTTGTGGTAGCATTATAAGATGATCTCTCACTAAAATTATCAAAGTGTTCTCCACAGTATGCACCGTTGCCAAAGTTAGTAGTACCCGGACACCGCGTGATGATCGGGTGTGATAAGTTCTCGTCCATCTACAGCGGGTGCAAAACAGTTACCTGCAGCGGAATACTCAGAGTTAAACTTGCGAGCCTAGCATATAACAGATATGGCCTCGGAACACGGAGACCGAAAGGTCGAGCGTGAATCATATAGTGAATATGATCAACATAGTGATGTTCACCATTGAAACTACTCCATCTCACGTGATGATCGGACATGGTTTAGTTGATTTGGATCACGTGATCACTTAGATGACTAGAGATGTCATCTAAGTGGGAGTTTTTTAATATGATTAATTGAACTTAAATTTATCATGAACTTAGTACTGATAGTATTTTGCTTGTCTATGTTTAATGTAGATAGATGGCTCGTGTTGTTGTTCCGTTGAATTTTAATGCGTTCCTTGAGAAAGCAAAGTTGAAAGATGATGGTAGCAATTACGGATTGGGTCCGTAACGAGGATTATCCTCATTGCTTTGCAGAAAAATTAAATCTGGAAGCACATTTGGGTGGCGAGAACTGCTGCGAATCTTGAGCGAAGTTATGAGCGTCGGCAAGCGGTGATGACTACTCTATAGTTCGGTGTGCCATGCTACGGCTTAGAACCGGGTCTTCAGCGGCGTTTTGAGCGTCATGGAGCATATGAGATGTTCAGGAGTTGAAGTTAATATTTCAAGCAAATGCCGGATTGAGAGATATGAAGTCTCCAATAAGTTCTATAGCTGCAAGATGGAGGAGAATAGTTACATCGGTGAGCACATACTCAAAATGTGGGTATAACAATCACTTAATTCAGCTGGGAGTTAATCTTCCGGATGATAGTGTCATTGACAAATTCTCCAATCACTGCCACCAAGCTACAAGAGCTTCGTGATGAACTATAATATGCAAGGGATGACTAAGACAATTCTGAGCTCTTAGCGATGCTAAAAGCATCGGAGGTAGAAATCAAGAAAGAGCATCAAGTGTTGATGGTCAACAAGACCACTAGTTTCAAGAAAAAGGGCAAAGGGAAGAAGAGGAAACTTCAAAAGAACAGCAAGAAAGTTGCTGATCAAGAGAAAAAACCAAGTCTGGACCTAAGCACGAAAGCGAGTGTTTTCTTTTGCAAGCGGACCCGGACCTTGGAGCGGAACTGCCCCAAGTATTTGGCGGATAAAAAGGATGGCAAGGTGAACAAGGTATATGTGATATACATGTTATTGATGTGTACCTTACTAGAGCTAAGTAGTAGCTTTTGGGTATTTGATCTGGTTACATTGCTAATATTTGCAACTCGAAGCAGGGACTACGGAATAGGCGAGCATTGGCAAGGGCGAGGTGACGATCTTGCGTGGGAAATGGTTCCAAAGTCAATGTGATGTGATGATCGTGACCGCTACCTCTACATCTACCTTGAGGATTAGTTTTAGACCTAAATAATTGTTATTTGGTGCCAGCGTTGAGCATGAACATTATATCTGGATCTTGTTTAATCGAGGCGGTTATTCATTCATCAGAGAATAATGGTTGTTCTATTTATATGAGTAATATCTTTTATGGTCATGCACCCTTGAAGAATGGTCTATTCTTGTTGAATCTAAAGCGGTAGTGATACACATATTCATAATGTTGAAACCAAAAGATGCGAGTTGATAATGATAGTGCAACTTATTTGTGGCACTTTGCCGTTTAGGTCATATCGATTGTAAAGCATGAAGAAACTCCATCTTGATGGGCTTTTGGAATCCTTGATTATGAATCACTTGGTACTTGCGAACCGTGCCTCATGGGCAAGATGACCAAAACGCCGTTCTCGGAACTATGGGCGAGCAACTGATTTGTTGGAAATCATACATCTTGATGTTTGTGGTCAATGAATGTTGAGGCCTTGGCGGGTATCGTTATTTTCTCACCTTCACAGATGATTTGAGCAGATATGGGTATATCTACTTAATGAAACACAAATCTGAAACATTTGAAAAGTTCAAAGAATTTCAGAGTGAAGTGGAAAATCATCGTAACAAGAAAATAAAGTTTCTGATCTGATCGTGGAGGAGAATATTTGAATTCTGAGTTTGGTTTACATTTGAAACAATGTGGAATAGTTTACGCAACTCCATACCGAACACCACGGAGAAATGGTGTGTCGAGCGTCGTGTCGTACTTTACTAGATATGGTGCGATCTATGATGTCTATTTCCGATTTACGCTATCGTTTTGGGGTTATGCTTTAGAGGCGGCCGCATTCACGTTGAATAGGACACCGTCAAAATCCGTTGAGGCGGCGCCTTATGAACTGTGGTTTGGCAAGAAACCAAAGTTGTCGTTTCTTAAAGTTTGGGGCTGCGATGCTTATGTAAAGAAACTTCAACCAGATAAGCTCGAACCCAAATCGGAAAAATGTGTCTTCATAGGATACCCAAAGGAGACTGTTGGGTACCTTCTATCACAGATCTGAAGGCAAGATTTTCGTTGCTAAATTGGATCCTTTCTAGAAGGAGTTTCTCTCGAAAGAAGTGAGTGGGAGGAAAGTAGAACTTGATGAGATAAGCTGTATCTGCTCCCTTATTGGAAAGTAGTTCATCACAAGAAATGGTTCTGTGACAACTACACCAATTAGTGAGGAAACTAATGATGATGATCATGAAGCTTGAGATCAAGTTACTCTTGAACCTCGTGGGTCAACGAGTAAAATCGCACGAGTGATACGGTAATCTTATTACGGAAGTCATGTTACTTGACCATGGCGAACCTACAAACTATGAAGAAGCGATGGTGAGCCCAGATTCCATAAAATGGCTGGAAGCCATGAAATCTGAGATGGGATCCATGTATGAGAACAAAGTATGGACTTTGGTTGACTTGCCCGATGATCGGCAAGCCATTGAAAATAAATGGATCTTTAAGAAGAAAGGTGGCGCCGATGGTAATATAACTGTCTACAAAGCTCGACTTGTTGCAAAGGTTTTCGACAAGTTCAAGGAGTTGACTCGATGAGACTTTCTCACCCGTGGCGATGCTTAAGTCTGTCCGAATCATGTTAGCAATTGCGCATTTTATGATTATGAAATTTGGCAAATGGATGTAAAACTGCATTCTTGAATGGATTTCTAGAAGAAGAGTTGTATATGATGCAACAGAAGGTTTTGTCGATCCAAAGGTGCTAACAAAGTGTGCAAGCTCGGCGATCAATTTATGGTGCAGTGCAAGCCTCTCGGAGTTGGAATAAGCGCTTTGATAGTGTGATCAAAGCATATGGGTTTATCTGAGACTTTTGGAGCTTTGTATTTACAAGAAAGTGAGTGGGAGCTCTGTAGCATTTCTAATATTATATGTGGGCGACATATTATTGATTGGAAATGATATAGAATTCTGGATAGCATAAAGGATACTTGAATAAAAGTTTTCAATGAAAGACCTCGGTGAAGCTGCTTACATATTGGGCATCAAGATCTATAGAGATAGATCAAGGCAGCTTGATTGGACTTTCACAAAGCACATACCTTGATAAAGTTTTGAAAAAGTTCAAAATGGATCGAGGCAAAGAAAGGTTTTTACATGTGTTACAAGGTGTAAGATTGAGTCGGACTCAATGCCGACCACAATGAGAAGATAGAGAGAAAATGAAAGATGTTCCTATGCTTCAGCCATAGGCTCTATCATGTATGCAATCTTGTGTACAGGACGGCGTATGTAGCTGTAAGCTTGGCGGGGAAGGTACCAAAGTAATCGAGGTGGATCAACTTTGGACAGCGGTCAAGAACATCTGAAATACGAAAAGGACTAAGGATATGTTTCTACGTATATGGAGGTGACAAAGAGCTAGTCGTAAATGGTTACGTCGATGCAAGCTTTGACAACGATCGAGACGATTCTAAATCGCAAACCGGATCGTGTTTTTATTAAGCGGTGGAGCTGTCGGTTGGTGCAGTTCTAAACAAAGCGTCGTGGCGGGATCTACATGTGAAGCGGAGTACATAGCTGCCGGAGCGGCGAATGAAGGAGTCTGGATGAAAGAGTTCATTTCGATCTAGGTGTCATACCTAGTGCATCGGGACCGATGAAGATCTTCTGTGACAATCTTGGTGCAATTGCCTTGGCAAAGGAATCCAGATTTCACAAAGGACCAAACACATCAAGAGCGCTTCAATTCCATTGGGACCAAGTCAAGTGGGAGACATAGAGATTTGCAAAATACATACGGATCTGAATGTTGCAGACCCATTGACTAAGCCTCTTCCACGAGCAAAACATGATCAGCACCAAGACTCCATGGGTGTAAGGATCATTACTTTGTAATCTAGATTATTGACTCTAGTGCAAGTGGGAGGCCTGAAGGAAATATGCCTAGAGGCAATAATAAAGTTATTATTTATTTCCTTATATCATGATAAATGTTTATTATTCATGCTAGAATTGTATTAACGGAAACATAATACATGTGTGAATATATAGACAAGCGGTATGTCACTAGTATGCCTCTACTTGACTAGCTTGTTAATCAAAGATGGTTATGTTTCCTAACCATGAACAAGGAGTTGTTATTTGATTAACAAGGTCACATCATTAGTTGAATGATCTGATTGACATGACCCATTCCGTTAGCTTAACACTTGATCGTTTAGTATGTTAATGCTTTCTTCATGACCCATACATGTTCACTGTAACTATGAGATTATGCAACTCCGTTTTGGAGGAACACTTTGGGTACTACCAAGCGTCCTGGCGTAATGGGTGATTATAAAGAATTACTACAGGTGTCTCAAAGGTACTTGTTGGGTTGGCGTATTTGAGATTAGGTTTTGTCCTCCGATTGTCGGAGAGGTATCTCTAGGCCTTCTCGGTAATACACATCACCTAAGCCTTGCAAGCATTACAACTAATGAGTTAGTTGTGAGATGATGTATTCTGAGCGAGTAAAGAGACTTACGATAGCAGATTGAACTAGGTATTGGATACCGGCGATCGAATCTCGGGTAAGTAACATACCGATGACAAAGGAACAACGTATATCGTTATGCGGTTTGACCGATAAAGATCTTCGTAGAATATGTAGGAACCAATATGGGCATCCGGGTTCCGCTATTGGTTATTGACGAGAATGGTTCTAGGTCATGTCTACATAGTTCTCGAACCGTAGAGTCCTTGCAACAACGTTTGATGACAGTTCATAATGAGTTTATAAGTATTGATGCGAAGGTTGTTGAGTCCGGATGTGATCACGGACATGACGAGGAGTCTCGAAATGGTCGAGACATAAAGATTGATATATTGGAAGCCTATGTTTGGACTTGAAGTGTTCGGGTGAAATCGAGGATTTTAGGGAACAGGGAGTTACGGAACCCCAGGAAGTCTATGGGCCTTAATGGGCCATGGGAGAAGAAGGGAAGGGCCAAGGTGGGCTGCGCCCCTCTCCTCCGGTCCGAATAGGACAAGGAAGGGGCGGCGCCCTTTCCCCTTCCCTCAATCCTAGTCCAACTAGGAGAGGAGTCCTACTCGGTGGGAGTAGGACTCCTCCTTAGTGCGCCTCCTCTGGGCGGCCACCTCCCCTTGTCTCCTTTATATCTGAGGCAGGGGCACCCCAAGACACACAAGTTGATCTCTGGATCTTTCCTTAGCCGTGTGCGGTGCCCCTTCCACCATATTCCACTTGGTCATATCGTCGCGGAGCTTAAAGCGAAACCCTGCGCGGAGAAGTCATATCGTCGCGGAGCTTAAGCGAAGCCCTGCGTCGGTGGAGCATCAACATCGTCCTGCGCCGTCGTCTGTGGAACTCATCCCGACACTTTCTTGCTGGATCGGGTCCGGGGATCGTCATCGAAGCTGAGCGTGTGCGAGAACTTCGGAGGTGCCGTCGTTCGGTGCTTGGATCGGTCGGATCGTGGAGGCGTCGACTACATCAACAGCGTTGTTATAGCGCTTCGCTTTCGGTCTCACAGTGCGTGGGCGGACCTCTCCCCTCTCGTTGCTATGCCATCACCATGGTCTTGCGTGATCGTAGGAAATTTTTTGAAATTACTCGTTCCCCAACAGGATGAAGTAGTATTCCCTGGCAGGTGATGGCCCCATCGAGAGACGAGGAGATGGCCCCGGAGGATGAGATCCCGGTGAGCTGCACAAGGTAAAAATAATGGCTTATTACCATACTTGTGGTTTTGATTATTTGA
>JAHIAM010015804.1:0-10654 GCA_021605205.1 Aegilops longissima
TCCGCCTCGGCACGCAGCTCGAGGACACAAGTCCTCACCGTATTCTCCTTGAACCAAGGTCACACTGAGACCTCGTCCAATCACTCGTGGTAAGTCTTGACTTCAAACCTTCCAGATTGGTCACTTCGGCGATCCACAATTCCTCTTGGATGCTCTAGACCATGGCGCCTAACCGCTTTGGAAGAAGCCGAGTCTTCAAAGGTAACAAGCGTCGGACCCAGCTGGATCAATTTCTTGAGTGATGCTCAATCACTTTGGGTTTGTTGGGGTTTTGGTTTTTGGGTTTTCCTCACTTGATGATTTTCACTCAAAGTCCTCGGAGGATGGGTTGCTCTCGAATGACAAGTGTCTAGTTCTCTTGGAGCAGCCAACCAGCTAGTGGTTGTAGGGTGTCGGGACCCGATTCCAAGTCACGTCGACCTAGCTGGTAACACCTCCTTATCACTTTGCGGCCTCACGCGCAGTATTCCCACGGTGTCGCCTTACCGCAGCCGGGACCGTTTTGCGTCTTTTGGCTCACGTATATGATAGTTATCGCTAGCATCCACATGACAAAGAACCGGGCCGACATGGCTAGTCGTGAACCAGCGGCACTAACCTATGAGGGACGAGCATACATGAAACACTTGAGCATGTCGGTCATCAGCGTATGAACTTCGGGCTGTGCCCAGGCTACAGGACTCCGGTATCGGGCTGTAGCAGGCTAAGCAGGACTCAAGTATCACCGGCGTGACATTTCCCGAAGGAACAGACATAAAGGCGAAATGAATCACATGCCGGCCGATCAAGTGTCCAAGCGGTAATCTTTGGGCTAGCAGGACTCCGGTGAACCGAGGACATAGCGGACTACTACTCGCTCGGAAGCGAGACTACATTTCCCCATAAGAGGCTGCCAAGGATAAACAACTAGTTTGTGGGATCCCACTCATACCAAGCATTTCAATCATACTGCATAATATGCCCGATATGAGCAAATACAACAAGGCATCACAACAAAACTCTACAACTCAAGTACTTTATTTAAGTGGCTCAGAGGGCCATACATAGCACCACATCATACAGGTAGGGGTCACATGACCCAACACTCAAGTCATACAATCATACAAGCACATGCGGAAGCAACATATGTCACAGTCTGGACTCTAGAAAGAAAGAAAGCTTATTTGGAGCCTTTCTATCTACAATGGCCCTTCACAAGTCTTAGATCGCATGCACGGGTGGCTAAACACTCGTCGGAGTCAACATCTACATAGAATCCGTCGGAGGGTAGTATAGTCCTCTGAAAATATTGATTAAGCAAACATGGTACAAAAGTACTCGCCAAGTCTTCTACAGAATCCTATCATACATGCACATTCTCAAGGAAGGAAGTGGAGTTATTTGCAACAAGCCAGCTTTGACTCTTGGCTAAGCTATCCTCGTGACACACTTTGTAAAGCATTTTGTCATACGCAGTCCACTAATCACCATCACAATACTCCACCGTGGATCCTCTCTAAATCATCCCCGAGAAGACCATCCCGATACTCACTATCTTGAGGCTTTTAGTAGTATCCATTTACTTGTCTATGAACAGTGGTAGGTAACCCAGTCCTTCTCCGTGGACACGGCTATTCGAATAGATCATATTTAACCTGCGAGGGTATACTTCTTCACACGCTCTCACCACTTATAAATCGTTTACACGACATGTACTCAACAGCAACCTTCAGCGGAAGCCCAGCGTGGGTGTCGGCCTCAGCCTACCTAAACACTCAAGTCCCTAGTCGGGTTTATCGCCTATTAGGGTTCCATCCATGGAGTCGGCCGAGTTTCCCACAGACCCCGAGCGATGTGTGCGAGGTTCCCGAGATATAAGCAGGCTTTCGGTTTGCGAGCCACCGGTGCCTACATAACACAACCCACCCCTAAGGTCAGCGTTGCGTGCGGCCCCTGACATGCTACAAACACGAAACTACTTGCAACTCCCGGACTATGAGCAGGGGTGGTTAAGAAGCCGAGAAGGTCAATTAAGGATCCCAATGTGTGGTAATAACTGTTTCATGGATCACAAACACAGATCTCGGTTCTTAAGATCGGCTTCAATGAAACAACCCACCATGTACTCCTACATGGCCTCTCATCGATACCTTTACCAAATCGTGTTCAACACTTTCACTCTCGAACCAACACAACCTTTCACTCCAGTTCATCATCCCGATGAGCAGACACGACACAACTCTAAGCATATGCAAGCATAGCATGGTAGGAATCACAAACATGGCTCAATCAACTCCTACACATACTAGTGGGTTTCATCTGAATTCTTGTGGCAATGACAGGTCATGCAAAGGAAGTGGGTTCAACTACCAGACACACAACAGTTGAATCGCGTTGTCTTAATGCGATAAGTGAAGCGAAGCGAGAACATGGGTTTATATCGGAATGATCAATGAATTGCTTACACGATGGAACTGGGGTGAAACGCCCTTGGATGGGTAATCGAGGTTATCTTGAGGCGAGAACCTATCATGAAAACACCGAAATAAACATACAAACAATATGCAACAATATGATGCATGCTATGACATAGCAATATGGATGTGTGTTGGCCTAATGCAAGTTGAAGGAGCAGGGGATGAACTCATTTGAATCAAAGGTTCAAATGATAGCTCATTGAGTTAGGCCTAATGGTGCAATATCTTAATCTGGTTATTCAGCATAGTTAACTTGTTTTAACATGCATGAAACCTGTACCAATGGATAGAGTGTATTTTTCTGATAATTTTTCATATATAAATCTTTGCATTTGGAGTTATAGAATAAAAGTTATAAGCATTTGAAATTTGATTTATATTCTGGAATTTATTATATAAAAATAATTCCAAATTTGAATTAATCGTCGACATGAAGATTCAGCGTGACGTGTCGGGGTCAGCAGGGGTCGTCGAGGTCAAAGCTGACCAGTGGGACCCGCATGTCGGGAGTTAGTTTAAACTAATTTAATTAATTAGAACTAATCCTAATTAGTTTAAGCTGGAGGCCCACTGTCATTGACTCGAGACGAGTCAGCAGGGCCTGATCGACGGTTATGGTCAACTCACGGCGTCTAGCCGCCCGGCCGAGCAGAGTATGGTGAACAAAGTGCTTTTGCACTTTCGGGCACCAAATGGGCCTGAGGAGCATCTCGTGGCGAGGAGGTGCGCCGGTGTTTGGTGAGTCGATTAGGTTAAAGTGGGGTGGCGGAGTGGCGCCGGCTGACAAGTCGGGCGGCGGCGAGGCTCGAGTGATGTCGGGTTTGTTGCTAGAGGGCTCGGCGGCGGGAAGTGCATAGTTAGGCCCGTTGGGGCGTGGTAGTCGCGATGGGCGAGCGGTGGCGTGGCCGTTGGGTGGCGGAGCCCTCGTCGGCGGCGAGCTCGTGGCGGTGATGCGTTGGTGATCGGCGTCGCTTCGTTGTGGTGCAAGAAGAGAAGCGGAGAGGGGGGGAAGTAGCCGGGCTCACATGAACCGTCGAGAAACCTCGTCGAAGAGTCGGAGGTGCGATGTGGCGGCGGCGATGGGGATCTCCGGCGGACTTCAAGCTCGGTCGAGTCGGTGTAGTGGCCTCGGGCACCTAGGCGGCGGAACTTGGCTAGCTAGAGGTTAGTGGGGTGCGGAGCTGCTCTTCCTGACATAGTGAGGAGCATGGATGGCGGCCGAACCGTGGCGTCGTAACGGTGGCGCGTCGGCGATGGCGTCGGCCAGGTTAGGAGAAGCGAGAGAGAGAAGCGAGGGGAGAATGGGGTGTCACAGGGGTGAGGCGGCAGCGTGGAGGCCGTCGAGCGGCGGCTGGCTGAGGTGAAGCGCGAGGCGGCCAGTTGCGTGGCGCGCCTAGCTCGCCCGGCGACACCAGGCTACTGCTGGCAGAATAACAAGCTTGTTGGCCAGGCTCTTGGCTGGGCCGACAGCAGGTGGGCCGTCAGCCAGGCGACAGTAAGCATTTCCTTTTTTAAGCTTTTCTATTTTACGTAACTTTCTGTTGGGGTTTTAAAAATACCAAAACTATTTTAAAAATTACCAAAATGCTCCTGGTCACTTGTTGGAATATTCCCAACATGAAACATTTTAGTTTGACAATTTTGAACATTTAAAATATTTTCATAATTTGAAATGCTCATTTCAAAAACTTGTGGATTAATTCTAGAACCCTTGGGTGACCTAGAAAATGGTGCACCTCCTTTGACATGGGTTACGAACCCAAACAAAGAGGATGAGCATTTTGAAGGGCATTTGGTTCATTGAAATAAATTTTAGTAAACCCTAGTTGTTTTAAGGGGGGTGTTGCAGGGTTTCTGCCTTCCCATTTCAAATTCAAATGAAATTTAAACATGATGCACACCCTAATGCATGGTCTATAAGGGATGTGACAACTCACCCCCACTCAAAAGAATCTCGTCCGAGATTTAGGATGCTGATGCTTGAAAAAGGTGGGATACTCAAGTGAAGGCGATCCTCCCTTTCCCAAGTTGCCTCTTGCTCGGAATGGTTTGACCATTGAACTTTTAGAAACTTGATATTCCGGCGTTGAGTGAGTGCGCTCGGCTTGATCGAGAATCTGAGCAGGGTATTCTCGATGGGTGAGGTTATCTTGGAGATCAAGCGTTTACGTGGTCCACTCCTCCTGGATAGGATCCGAAAGCAACGCTGAGTTGAGGAAGCGTGGAAGACATCATGGACCTTGGAAAGATGCGGAGGTGGTTCAATTGGTAGGCAACTTCCCTCGTTTGGCAAGAATGCGAAAGGGTCCAATGTAACGAGGAGCCAACTTGCCTTTGATGCAGATTGATGGGTTCCCTTTAGAGGGGTAACCCGAAGGTGAGCCTTCGCCAATTTCATAAGCCAGAGGCAGAAGCATATGCGATCATATTGGCTCTTTTAGCGATATTGGGCTGTTTTCAATTTCTCACGAATAGCGCGAACCTGCTCTTGACTCACGGATCATGCTAAGACCAAAAGTTATCTCTCCCGGTTTCGACCAGATTAAGAAGCGTTCGACATTTCAGTCCATAAGAGAACTTGAAGGGGCTTTGCCCAAGCTGGCTTGATAACTATTATTATCAGCGAACTTCGGTGAATGGAAGGCATTTCTCCCAATTCATCCGAAGAAGAGATGGCGAGCTGAAGCATATCCTCTAAGATTTGATTGACTTCGTTCTACTTGACCACTTGATTGGGGATGAAAGCGGTGCTAAAGGAGAGCGAGTTCCCATAGCGTTTTGGAAACTTTCCCAAAATCGAGGTGAAAAAAGACTCCCACGGTCTGAGTTAATTCCAATGGAACACCATGAAGAGACACTATTGAGAGATGTACAATTCAGCTAGCTGACTAGCGGTTATACTCTGAGCGAATAGGAAGTGGGCTACTTTGGAAAGGCGATCAACACAACGAAGATAGCATTATTCCCTCTCTTGGTCTGGGAAACCCGGTAATGAAGTCCATACCGATTTTATCCCATTTCCATTCAGGAATTTCCAAAGGTTGAAGGGTACCGACAGGCCGTTGATGCTCTGCTTTAACTTCGGCGGGCGTCGAATTAGCAATGTATTGGCGATTTCTCTCTTCATCTAGTCCACCAAAACCTCTGGCGTGATCTTGATACATTTAGTACTACCGGATGAATGGTGAGAGGAGAGTCATGAGCTTCCTTAAGGATCAATGCGTGGCTGTTGTTTCTTGGAACCACTAGCGGTTTCAAAGAAGCAACACCTTGTTCATCTATGGAGAAACATTTAGCAGCTCCTTGATGTTCTCCTTGATCCGGGATATCCCTCTATCATCTGTTTGAGCAGCTATGATTCGATCCGTGGTCAGGTTTAGCACCGGGTGGAAAGGAATCCTCGAGGAACAATGTGAAGATTAAGCTTGAAATTCCTCGTGGAGAATTGGTTGACTTTGTTGTAACATCAGATTGTTACAATAAGATTTGCGACTTAGTCGTCAGCCATGACATTAGCTTTGCACAGGGGTGTAGGATATTCCTAAGTGAAATCTGTAATCAACTTCGACCAACGTCTTTGCGAGATTCAAATCCGGTTGGGTGAAGATATATTTCAGACTTTGGTGATCGGTGTAGATTTACATAGCGATTACCCGAAGGTAATGTCGCAGGTTTTGAGTGCATGAACCCTTGCTGCAAGCTCTAGATGCGTGTGGGATAGTTATCCTCATGTGGGCCAACTTCGAAGCGTAGGCAATCACATGCGATCTTGCATGAGTATGCAACCTAGTCCTTGTCCGGCGTGAATAGATAATAAAGTCCTTAGAAATCTGGTGGAACAAATGCAGGAGCGGATGTCGAGCGTCTTTTCAGTTCTGAAAGCTGATCTCGCCTTTGGCGTCCATTGAACTTCTTATCTTTCTTGAGGAGTTCGGTTAGAGGTTTAACAACTTTAGAAATTCTCGGCGAAGCGGCAATAGCTCGCTAACAGAAACTCGAACTTTCTGACCGATTCAGGTGGAGTCCAATCAAGGGCGGCTTGAACTTCGCTTCGGGATTGACAGCAATACCCTTACGGAGATTACATGTCCTAGATAGGTCACTCGGTAACAGAATTCACATTAGAGAATTTGGCATAAAGCGGTGCTCTCGAAGTTTCATCAATACTAGCCTTAGGTGTTGGCATGTTCTTCCTCATTCTTGGAGTAGATGAGTATATCATCGAGGTATACCGACGAATTTATCCAAATACTCCATGAAGATTGAGTTCATTAACGAGAGAAAGTGGCTGGAGCATTGGTTAATCCGAAGGACATGACGGTGTACTATATTGGCCATAACGAGTGACAAAGGCCGTTTAGGAATGTCCCGTTCTTGATTTTGATTTGATGGTAGCCCAACCTCAAATCCATCTTGGAAAAAGGCGAGGATCCAGCGAGCTGATCATACAGGTCGTTGATCACGGGAGGCGGATACTTGTTCTTGATAGTGACCAAATTGACGGTCGGTAATCTACAACCATCCGATCCGTACCATCCTTCTTCTTGACGAAGAGGGCGGGCAAGCCCATGGAGATGAACTAGGGCGGATGAAACCCTTTTGCAAGGACTCATCGAGTTGTTTCTTAAGTTCAGCTAGTTCTAGGGGTGCCATCTTATAAGGTCTTCTAGAGATTGGGGCGGTTCAGGAATAAGATCTATCACGAACTCGACATCCTGTCGGGTGGAACACTGGCAGTTCCTTCGGAAAGACATCCGGAAATCACGGACTACGGAATATCTTGAGTGCGGAAGAGGGTTGGCATTTAAGGAGTAAAGGCTGGCGCTTAGACACTCGGGTTAAAACATCCTTTGTTTTGCCGAAGGATGATAAGTTGAGCAGTTCTAGTAGAGCAATCAATCTTAGCATAATGGGCTGACATCCAGTCCATACCCAAGATGATGTTTATGTCCGAGGACTTGAGAGCTATTAGAGATGCAAGGAAGACTAATCATCGACAAGAATTTCATTCCATGACTTATTCTAGAGGTTTGCCATCTAGAACCAAGGTTTAATTTCCATGGAGGTAGGCATGTCACGAGAATGTGGTGTTGTGCAATCGAGCATAGCTCTCGAAATAAATGAATGAGATGCTCCGAGTATCAAATAGAAGCAGTTGCGGATGGCAATTAACAAGAAAGCGTCGAGGGGCAGCGTTGGGATCCTCATAAGTTTCTTGGCAGAGACATAGTTGACATGGCCACGGCGGTGGCAAGCTGGTTTAGCATAGGGAACCTTTCTGCTGGCTTGCATGACCAGCGAACTTTCGGCTTGATTGGGGTTGTTGCAGGGACACTCTCGAATATAGTGGCCCGTCTCTCCACATTGAACAAGTGATCACATTTGGGCGTGGAGCAGCACTAGCAGTTGGACCTCCATAAGTCTTGGGTGGAAAATCGGCTGGTTGGGGCGGCGCCTCGAAGGATGGCCTCGGGGTGAACCTGGGTGGTAGAGCGTATTTGGAACCCAAACCCGGCCCACGGGATCGAGCGGATGGCGATCGATATCACGGATGTGCTTGCGTGAAGTCTCGAAATCAGTGCACTTGATCTGCGCGATAGCCTTATTGACTAACCGGAAAGAGGTACACTCATGCAAGCGGAGATCTCGGCGTAGCTCAGGGCTAAGTCCCTTACGGAACCTCTTTGCTTCTTAGCATCGGTAGAAACTTCTTGGGAGCATAACGTGCTAACCTCCCAAATTCACGGTGTAGGCATCCTTTCGTCTGCCTTGGGTGAAGCTGCAAAATTCCTCACGTTTGCGGTCCATAAGACCTTACGGAATATGGTGCTCGCGGGCGGCTTGAATTCATCCCAAGTTGTAACTTGTCCAGCGGACGCATAGCCTCATAGTTTTCCCACAGGCTGGCGGGGCCTTCCGGATGATAGGCGGCAAAGGTAACCTTGTCGGCCTCGCCACGTTGGCGGAGCGCGCTTGTGGTGGATCTGCGGACCAATCATCTGCGTCGAGGGCTCGGCGAACATTTGAACTTTGGAGGATATAGCTTGCGAAATCATTAGTGAAACCCCATCGTTTCTTGGCTGGCGTCTGTGTTTTGTTCAATCCGCTCCAATAAGCGGTTGGTTTAGCGCTTATTGCGTTACGCTTCCGACATCACCTCGGCCAAGGATGGCGGTTCGGATTCACATTTCGGCTGCTGGCTTCTCCGCTCTGGAGCAGCGGAGTATTCGGTGTTGACCATCACGGGAGACAAAGCAAAGTTTAAACCAGGATGGCAGAATTTAACAAGGAAGTGCGGAAGGTAATGGACAGCATGGAATGCAAGGATGTTCATCCGTATGACATGGTAATATAAAACTGCCATATATATATACCATCGGTCATACACACCATTCATAGTTTAGTACAAGCGGAGTACAACTATAAGGAAGCGTTACATCTCATCGGAAGCATTCCAACTCCTATACATTATTTTCTACACTTAGGAATGATACACACTAAGTGTATTCCACGGAGTCACCGGCGGTGGAAACACAACCATTACCATACTAGGAATACTACTACTATCTCAGGCAGCTCCATAGTAGTCCTCATAAAGTCACCACCCAGCCAGGAAGTGGAACATGATCGTCGGAAGCAGACAATCTGTGGGCACATGGACCATAAGGACTCGGATGTGGCGTGGACCAACAACAGTGTGAGCAGGGCCCGAGGAGGGTGATGCCTCAACCTCACCCACTCCATGAAGTCGAGACTCCCCTTACAGGTACAAGTCTCTCATGTCCATATATCCGGCTTGCGGCGGTGCAAACCTAGTCGGAGTAGCCCGTGGTGAGGCGGGCATTAAAAGCTCCATCCAGGCCCGGTTCTCACGGTCCTTGTCCTCCGACAACTTCGGTAGTAGTGCGAGGTGAGTCCTCATGGGATGCATCTGTACAAACCCGAAGGTAGCCATGCGCCGGAAGGATCTTTGGCATATAAGCGGAAATCGGTGTTGCTCGCAAAGAGTCTGGCTCGAATAATAGTCATCATGGAATAGGCTGCATCTTGCAGACATTCCAATAGTGATTCGAGCCCATAAAACGTGAAGTGGCTCGTAGCTCCGGGATAGGATGGATAAATCCGGACCGTGCATAGATATTGGCTTTGATTGAAATCCTAAACTGCTCCTCGGCGGTATATTGGGATACCATCGATAACCAGCCTCAATCATCACCCTAACCAACATGGCGTGTGACCGCACACATCAATCAGCGAGTCGAGGCGAACCACTTGGTTAGGAGCAGGTGGCCATCTGAAAGCAAGCCACAATGCAAAGGCATTAGAATTTCTAGGGAAAATCGGGCAGCATAACATCTGTAAATGCTCAAAATCAGATTTGAGACATTCAAAATCAGATTTGCAAAACCACTCAACAACATCATATCAAGGTTCTGGTTCAAATGATAGCATACTAAAATTAGTAGCCTGAGCGAGGATGTAACCAACAATCCTATAAGTTACTACGGATTAGTAACACGTGAACGATAGAGAAGAGGCCTAGTCCTAAACCCGTTGAATGAGAAGGGATGACTTCGGATCGGAGGGCATAAGGTAAAAGTAAAAAGCCTTCGTTCCCTCCACAATCAATTCCCTACATATAACTAAAGCATTTCTAGACTCAACTTGACCAGTTTGGCAGCGGACCTCGGGCAGCCCTGCTTTCTGATGCCAGCTTCGGGACCCGATTCAAGTCACATCGACCTGGCTGGTAACACCTCATATCACTTTGCGGCCTCACACGGTATTCCCACGGTGTCGCCTTACCATGGCCGGGACCGTTTCGTCTTTTGGCTCCGTTATGATAGTGCGCTAGCATCCACATGACAAAGAACCGGGCCGACATGGCTGTCGTGAACCCAAGCGGCACTAACCTATGGGGACAGGCATACATGAAACACTTGAGCATGTCGGTCATCAGCGTATGAACTCGGGCTGTAGCTTTGGGCTATGAGGACTCCGGTATCCCGGGCTGTGAGCTAAGGGACTCAAATATCACCGTGACATTTCCCGAAGAGGACATAAGGCGAAATGAATCACACCGGCCGTCAAGTGTCCAAGCGGTAGTCTTTGGGCTAGCGGGACTCCGTGAACCCTTAGCGGACTACTATCCTCGAAGCACGAATACATTTCCCCATATGAGAGGCTGCCAAGGATAA
>JAHIAM010015806.1:0-13794 GCA_021605205.1 Aegilops longissima
TGAACCTCAGCTCGATCTTGATCGGATGTTGTAGATAGTCGGGCTCTTCAGCCTTCTTCATTTGTAGTTATCGTACTCGGACATGTAATGCTTCCGCTTGTTGCTTGTATGCTTTGAATGATGGGTCATGTGACCCTTTGCTTGTATTTAACGCTATATGGCTCTTACGAGTCTTTATCTATATGAGTTTGCGTTATGTTGTGATGCCATGTTGTACAACACATACTTGCATGATATGCGTCGTGTAGCGTGTATTGCTATGTGTGGGATCCGACTATCTAGTTGTTTATCCTTGGCAGCCTATCATATGGGAAATGTAGTCTAGTGCTACGGCGATAGTAGTCCGCTTCTGCCGGTTCACGAGTCCGCTACCGACACTCTGCTTGGGACACTTTGGCGGCATGTGATTCACGTCGTTCTGTATACTCCCTTGAAATGTCACGCGGTGTTATCCGAGTCTGCCTAGCTGCTACAGCCGGGTTACGGAGTCTGTTAGCCAGTGCTACAGCCGGATATATCGTTGTTGACCGACATGCTCGATGTGATTCATGTATGCTGTCCTCATAGGCTAAGCGCGCTTTGGGTTCACGACTAGCCATGTCGGCCGGGTTCTCTGTCATATGGATGCTAGCGACACTATCATATCGTGAGCCAAAAGCGCAAATGGTCCGGGCCATGGTAAGGCGACACCGTGGAATACCGTGCGTGAGGCGCAAAGTGATATGAGGTGTTACCGGCTAGATCGATGTGACTTGGAATCGGGGTCCGGCAGCTTTGGTATCGAGCTGCTTGCTGTAGGATTTCCAAGCCAACCTGGTCGAAGTTGAGTCTAGAAATTCTTTAGTTATGTAAGGAATTGATTGTGGAAGGAGCGTAAGGCTCTTTTTACTCCTTATACCTCATGGCCTTACGATCGCAGTCAACCTCTTCTCTTCTACGGGGTTAAGAACTAGGCTTCTCTTCTATCTCTCGGGATGGCGTGTTACTAAACCGTAGTTGCCTAGGATTGTTGAGTTCAAGCCTCAGTTCAGTTCCTACTACTCTCATGTGTTCTCAGTTGAACTCAGAACATTGATATTGTGATGATGTTGAGTATGGTGCTACCCCATCGTTTGCAGGATGTCTCACTTTGAGCATTTTACTGCCGTTATCTGCGGAATTGCCCTAGGAATTTGAGAGATAATAAATTCTGTGCTACCTTCGCATCCTATAGTTGATGATGAATCCATCCTTGTTTTCCTTAGTTACGCTCTTGAGGATGTTACGGATAACGAAGTTACATTGCTCGTGGCGGAACCACGGAGATGGTAGGGATGAGGATCCTCCGATCAGTCTTCGTTGGCAAAGTTCATGTTAGAGGTTGAGATGAACAAGCGTGAGACCAACCGCTTGTTAGCGCATTGAGAGAGCACCACACCTCGGTTCAAAGTGCGTAACCATTCATGATTTCATCCGCTTGCACCCACCTACCTTTCATCATTCCATCGAGCCACTCGATGCGAGATGGTAGCTCCGTAGTATCACTCATAAGCTGCGTTACTGCGAGCGTGGCTGAAGGTGACAAGGTCATCTATGCTGCATATCACCTGGAAGGTCCTGCTAGTCTTTGGTGGCAGAACTACGAGGCTATGCTTCCAGCTGGTCAAATTCCTACCTGGAGAGATTTCACTGAGGCTTTTCGCGAGCATCACATTCTCGAAGCCCTCATCGATCGCAAGAGAGAAGAGTTACGTAGTTTCACCAGGGTAAGATGGATGTTGATGCTTCGATGAGAGTTTGAGAACCTCGCCTGTACTGCTCTGAAGAAGTGTCCACGGGCGCCAAGAAGCGAGCTAGGTTCGGAAGGGTCTCAACCCCAAGTTGCGTCGTGATCTCCACTTGCACCATTGCAATACATTCCAGGCTCTTGTGAACAAGGCCATTAGCGGAACAGCTCAGCTCACTTACGAGGTCTCGTAAGCACACCGTGATTTGGTTTCTTCCTCCGGTTCTAGTTCGCGAAGCGCGGTTTGGATTCGAACTCCGCTCTTCCACCGGCTACACAGCGCCATCCTATGTGGCACCTCACCAGTTCAGCCATATGCTCCACCCAGGCCTATTGGTGGACCGCTTGCCAATCTGGTCCCGTCCTACCTCAAGATTTGTTACAAGTGTGGAAGCCGGGACACATTGCCCGTATTTGCACTCGGACCAATGTTGCTCCACCTCAGCTGAGAAGTTTGATGGCCGTGGAAGTAAGCCATCACGCAAGATGATCGGTGCCGTCAGCTCCCCGAACATGGGCGTGTGCATCACGTCTCAGCTAAAAGCGCTCATGATGATCCGGATGTCGTTCTTGGTACACTCCTTGTAAGCTTCATCCAGCTTCGGTTCTATTAAATCTTGGGCGTCTCATTCCTTCATTTCGAAAGTTATGCCCGCTTGCACGACATGTCATTTTGTGATATGCCCTCCCACTACTCATTCAAACTCACGGATCAAAATGGCAAACTTCTAGGATAAGTTATGGCAATGAAATACATGTTGAGACTTGTATTCCTCGCTTCCTTGATATCTCTTATGTCTTGAGATATTAACATCATCTTGGGTATGGACTGGATGAAAGCTCATTATGCCAAGATTGATTGTTACACCAGTTTGTTCAGCTCACACATCCCTACGGCAAGATAGTCCTTTCTCTACTAGAGTTGCAAGCGTCAACTCTATTCTCTTAACTGCAGCCCTCTTCCGGACCTTGAAGATATCCCGGTAGTCCGTGACTTCCGGATGTCTTTCGGAAGAACTGCCGGTATTCCACAGCGAGAGATGTAGAGTTAAGTCATAGATCTTATCCGAGGAACCGCCCCAATTTCTAGGAGACCTTACAAGATGGCACCCTTAGAACTAGCTGAGCTTAGAAACAACTTGATGAGTCCTTGCAAAGGGTTTCATCCGTCCTAGTTCTTCTCCTTGGGCTTGCCCGTCCTCTTCGTCAAGAAGAAGGATGATGCGGACGGATGGTTGTAGATTATCGTCCGTTAATTTGGTCACGATAAAGAACAAGTATCCGCTCCCGGGATCAATGACACTGTATGATCAGCTCATTGGATCCTCGATCTTTTCAAGATGGATTTGAGGTTAGGCTACCACCAAATCAAGATCGAAGCAGGGACATTCCTAATCGGCTTTTGTCACTCGTTATGGCGATCGAGTACACCGTCATGTCCTTTGGTCTAACCAATGCTCGCTACCTTCTCCGCTTGATGAACTCGATCTTCATGGAGTACTTAGATAAGTTAAATCGTGGTTTACCTCGATGATATCCTTATTTACTCAAAGAGCGAGGAAGAGCATGCGAACATCTTAGACTTGTGTTAGGAAAACTTCGAGAGACACCGCCTTTATGCCAAGTTCTCCAAGTGCGAATTTTGGTTGCGAAGTGACCTATCTGGGCCACGTGATCTCGGTAAGGGCATTGTTGTCAATCCGAAAGAGTTCGAGCCGTTCTTGATTGGACTCCACTTGAAACCGTTAAACAAGTTAGGAGTTTCCTTGGTCTAGCCAGTTATTATCGCTAACCGTTGAAAACTTCTCCAAAGTGGCCAAACCTCTCACGGAACTTCTCAAGAAAGATAAAAAGTTTGAGCGGTCCCCACGGTGTGAGTCTGACTTTCGAGGCCGAAAAGGCGCTGACTTCTGCTCCCATACTTGTGCCACGGTTTCACTAAAGACTTTGTTATCTCTGCGGCGCCTCACGCGGGGACTAGGTTGCATTCTTATGCGAGGATCGTCATGTGATTGCCTATGCATCTCGGCAGTTGCATCCACATGAGGAGAATTATCCTACACGATCTAGAGCTTGCAGCCGTAGTCTATGCACTTAAGACATGGCGACATTACCTCCTTGAGTAAGCGTTGCGAGATATACACCGACCACGAGTCTCAAGTATATCTTCACCCAACCAGATTTGAACCTTAGGCAAAGGCGTTGGTTGGAGTTGATCTCAGATTACGACTTAGGGATTACCTACACCCGGCAAGGGCAATGTCATGGCTGATCGTTAAGTCGTAAGTCCTATTGCAACAATCTTATGTTGCGGCGGGGCAACCATTTCTCCATGAGGAATTCGTAAGCTTAATCTTCACATTGCTCCTCACAGTTCCTTTCTACCTTGGTGGCGAAACCTACTCTTGTGGACCATATCATAGAAGCCCGGAAGCATGAGGTAGTTTCTCTATAGATGATCGAGTGTTGTTCTCTTGAGAACCGTCGGTGGTTCCCAGAAGCAACATCTTGACAGTTGATCCTTAGGAGGCTCATGAATCTCCTCTCACGATTCATCCGGTAGTACTAAGATGTATCGGGACCTCGCGGAGGATTACGGTGGACTAGGATGAAGAGAAATCGCTCGATTCATTGCTAAGCGTGGCGTTTGTCGTCGCGTTAAGCGAGAACATCAAAGGCCTCTTGGCACCCTTCACCTTTAGCTATTCCTGAATGGAAATGGGATAAAGTTGGCATGGACTTCATCACGGCTTTCCGGGACCAAGAAAGGGAATAATGCTATCTTCGTAGTCATTGATCGTCTTTCCAAAGTGGCTCACTTCCTACCTGTTAGAGAATATCACGCTAGTCAGCTCGTGACTTATATATTCTCGAATAGTTTCACTTCATGGTGTTCCACTAGAGATCAATTCAGACCGTGGTAGTCTTTTCACTTCTCATTTACGGAGAGTTTCCAAACTGCCATGGGCACCCATCTTTCCTTGATGCCGCTTTCCACCCTCAATCAAGTGGTCGGTGGAAAGGGTCAACAAATCCTCGAAGACATGCTTAGAGCTTGCGTTATCTCATTCGGTATGGATTGGGAGAAATGCCTTCCTTCGCGAGTTTGCCTATAACAATAGCTACCAATCCGGTCTCAAGAAAGCTCCTTTTGAGATTCTGTATGGGCGAAGATGTCGAACACCTTTGAACTGGTGAAACCGGTGAAAGACAATTCTTTGGACGGATATGATCCGGGAGGCGGAAAACAAGTTCGCATCATTCGTGAGAATTTGAAAACAGCCAGTCTCGTCAAAGAGCGATATGATCGTCATCATAAGGATATGACTTACGAAGTTGGCGACAAGGCTTACCTTGGGTTACTCCTTGAAGGTACCCATCGTTTGATATCAAGGGCAAGTTGGCTCCTCGTTACATTGGTCCTTTTAGCATTCTCGCTAAGCGAGGAGAGGTTGTCTACCGTTGGAACTACCCCACATATTTCTCGTGTACATGATGTCTTCCCGTCTCTCAACTCGGCGTTGCTTCTCGGATCCCATCCGTGGAGTGGACCCGAGCAACTTGATCTCCAAGATAACCTCACATACGAGAGTACCACATTAGCATTCTTGATCAAGCGGGCGTGTTACTCGACGTCGAACATCAAGTTTCTCAAAGTTCGGTGGTCTCATCATTGAGAGAAGCTACTTGGGGCGAGAAGATCGTCTTCATTGGAGTACCCACTTTCTTTCCATCGACCCACGAATCTCGGGGCGAGATTCTTTCGATGAGGCGAGTTGTCACATCCTAGTTACGGTATGATCTAGACTAGCTAGTCATGTGTGCATCATGTTTAAATTTCATTTAAATTGAAATGGGGATTTGTGAAACCCTCGAAATTATTTACGAAATGAACCAAATAAAATTGCTCCAAAAGGGTCCAAGAAAATGTTCATGTCTCTCTCGAAAATATTGGCAGAGATAAAAATCCAACCAATATTTTAGGAGCTCATAAATATTTATTTTGGGCATTTGGAATTAATGCAATAATTATTTGCTTTGGATATATATTGTTATATATATGAAATATAGTCCAAAAATTATGCCGATAATTAAGGAGCTCGGAATAATACCATTAGCCTCTGCAAAATTGGCATAATAAAATAAAATGGTTTAGTATTTTATTAAACCAAGCAATGTCGAGAAAAATAGAAAAGAAAGCGAAAGGGAGAGAGACTTACAGGCCACTTACGAGATCGGCCTAGTAGCTCGGCCCGGTGGCCAGCGCTGATCGTCCCCTCCTCGCGCCCGGAGGGCAGGGCGTGGTCGCCGCACCAGCGCCATGCCGCCCAGCGCTGCTGCGTGCCTCCCCTCGACGCCCTGGCCTCACCAGGAGCGCCCAGCACCGCCCCGCACCTCTCTCTTTCTCTATCGCTCCCTCCTCCCCTGGATCTCTCCCTCTCTCGCATCCGAACGCACCCGCCGCCACCGACGAGCACCACCGCGGCCACCGGCCACCCCTCGCCCTGCCGCTGCGCCCAGGAGCTCCGCCACTCCTCCGTCTACCTCTCCGTCGAGCCCGCGGCGAGGAAGCCCGTGGAGCCGCCACCTGCCGTCTTCATCCTCGGCCACCGAGATCGCCGGCGGCGTTCCGGCTGCCCCAAGCCTTCCCGAGCTCGCCGACCCGCGTTGGACTCACCGTGAGCTTCTCGCCGTCCTCCCTCCCGTTTCTCCGTTCCTGCCGTAGCCTTTCCCGCCGTGGCGGCTTCGCCTCGCTCGAGCTTGTGCGGCGTTGCTCGGCGACCCTTTAGACCGCCGTCACCTACACTCTCGCCGCACCTCGTAGTGCCCGCTAGCGCTTTAGTTCAGCGTTTGCCGCTGCATCCGCACCCGAACACAGCGAACTCCGGCCGCCCCCGAGCTCTGCTTCCGTGAGCTCGCCGCCCGCAGCCTCCGCGTGTTCCCTTGGATGCTGTGCGGCGAGCTTCGCTCCGTGGTCTCCGCGCCCGAATAGTCGCGGGCGCGATCCGAAACCCTCCGCGCGCTCGGCCTCGCCCGGCGCTAAGCGCAGTGGGGTTGACGGTCTAACCCCCTGTTGACCCGGCTTTGACTGTGTGGGTCGGTGACATGTGGGCCCGCCGACTAATTTTAGTTTAGGATTAGTTTAAAACTAATTAACCCCTGTTAACTAACTAAAACAACGGCGTGTGGTCCCACGTCAGGTTTGACCTGGACCGACCGTTGACTTGCGGCGTCCGGCGGCGTCGGTAGCCGATTATTCATTTCTGGAATTATTTTTTAAACAGGAAATTCCAGAAATTATTCAAAACTTCAAAAATTCATATCAATTCAACCGTAGCTCGGATTGAAATAAGTTATATATGAAAAATTATCAGAAAAATGCAATCTATCCATCTGTACCAGTTTCATGCATGACAAAACAACTTGTACCTGCTGTATAGGTGAAAACATATAAATGGCATATATAAGGACTTACTTTGGAAATGCATTTGAATCTTTGGTTCAAATGAACTTCAACCAAATGAACTCTAGCTGCATTAGCTCAAACAGCATCTCATCTTCATGCCATGTTCATGCATCATATTGTTGCATATGCTTGTGTATTGATTGTTGGCACCGTTCCTTCTTGATAGGTCCTGCTCCGGAGACCGTTCCAGAGTACCTGTCTGTGAAGCAGTGCCCCCTTTGTTGATCTACCAGGCAAGCAAACCCCCTTGTTCATTCGATATGATCCCTCTCGCTCCTGCTCTCTTTTATTGCATTAGGACAACAACGAATCAACTGCTACTTTATGCTGCGGTAGTTGAACCCATTCCTCTGCATGACCTGTCATTGCCACAGTAAATAGTTGAAACCCACTAGCATGTGTAGGAGTTGATTGAGCCATGTTGTGCTTCTACCATGCCATGCCTGCTATTGCTTAGAGTTGTGTCAGGTCTGATTCATTGGGAATGGATTGGAGTGATATGATATGTTCTGATGCTGAGAGTTAAGCGTGTGAACACGATTTGGTAAAGGTAGCGGTGAGAGGCCATGTAGGAGTACATGGTGGGTTGTCTCACTGGAACCGTCCTTAAGCACTGAGTTCTGTGTATGTTGTCCAATGACTAGATGCTACCACACATTGGGTTCCGGTAACTCGACCCCTCTCGACTTATTAACCGACTTGGTCTCTGTCCAGGAGTTGCAAATAGTTTCTGGTGTTTGTAGGTAGTGTTAGTAGTCTACCAAGTGGCACCCGGCCGGTGGGCTTAGGGCGAGACTAGGCACAAGTGTACGGTGTCTGAGCGTGAATCCATCCGGCGAGGTGGGCTTGGAACCCTGACACATCGTTTGGGGCCGTGGTGACACCCGGCGGATCTCCTTGCGGATGGAACCGAATAGGCGATAAACCTGGACTAGAGTCTTGTGTGGTTAGTCGGTCGTGGCCGACTCCTGCAGACTTCGCTTGAAGGTTGCGAGATACATGGCGTGTACATGGCGGTAAGTGGGCGTGGCGTGTGTGAAGAAGTACACCCTGCGGGGTTATCATGATCTATTGAATAGCCGTGTCCTCGGTTATGGACTTCTTGGATGCTTCGTGGTACATAGACAACTTAAAGTGGATACTCTAAAATGCTCAAGATAAGTGTGAGTGCTATGGATGGCATTTCGTGGAAGGCGGGAATGAATCCATAGTAGTGTATTGATGTGGTGATTAGTGGACTCGTATGCATCACCTCAAAAGAGTTACCGGCGATCGTAATCAGGGATAGCCTTGAGTCAAAGCTGGCTTGCTGCAACTAAACTCCACATTACCCTCTTGATACAAATGCATGTATGATAGGATCGATGTAAGTCTTCTGAGTACCTTTGTACTCATGTTGCTTTATTTATGTTTTTGCAGCGGAGACTTGGTCTTACTAGGTTCGTGGACTTGACTAGTAGCTTGAACCTCAGCTCGATCTTGATCGGATGTTGTAGATAGTCGGGCTCTTCAGCCTTCTTCATTTGTAGTTATGCGTACTCGGACATGTAATGCTTCGCTTGTTGCTTGTATGCTCTGAATGATGGGTCATGTGACCCTTTGCTTGTATTTAACGCTATGTGGCTCTTGAGTCTTTATCTATATGAGTTTGCGTTATGTTGTGATGCCATGTTGTACAACACATACTTGCATGATATGCGTCGTGTAGCGTGTATTGCTATGTGTGGGATCCGACTATCTAGTTGTTTATCCTTGGCAGCCTATCATATGGGAAATGTAGTCTAGTGCTACGGCGATAGTAGTCCGCTTCTGACCGGTTCACGGAGTCACCTTAACCAGCACTCTTGCTTGGGACACTTGGTGGCGGCATGTGATTCACGTCGTTCTGTTGCATCGCCGAAATGTCCGCGGTGTTATCCGAGTCTGCCTAGCACCTACGCCGGGTTCGAGTCTGTTAGCCGTGCTACAGCGGATATATCGTTGTTGACCGACATGCTCGATGTGATTCATGTATGCTGTCCTCATAGGCTAAGCGCGCTTTGGGTTCCACGACTAGCCATGTCGGCCCGGGTTCTCTGTCATATGGATGCTAGCGACACTATCATATCGTGAGCAAAAGCGCCAAGCGGTCCCGGGCCATGGTAAGCGACACCGTAGGAATACCGTGCGTGAGGCGCAAAAGTGATATGAGTGTTACCGGCTAGATCGATGTGACTTGGAATCGGGGTCCCGACATGTGTTCACATCATTAGAGTTGCTTTAACTCAAGTCTTAGAGTAAAGCTCCCCTAGATGTGATATCCCCCTAAGAGGATGAACTAACCTTGGGTTTTGTCGATGATGACTTCATGTAGATATCGAAGATGTGGGGCTCAATGTTGATGTAGATCATTTGGAGCTATCCTTTGGAGTGATTTGCACTTTCAATACCTACATGGGTTAGTCCCACAAGGAACAAGCAAATATTTCCATAGACATAGAGTGATGCACATACATAATGATGTATATGAATGCTTTTAGGTTACCTTGTCCCTTGACTTACCAACAAGAGGGTTTGTGACTCCTTGAACTAGTGCAAGATGTGGAAGTTGATTGCACTTGTTCTTGCCAAAATGATAAGAGTGAAGTATGTTGGTGAGTCACCCTTAAGAATTCTCTAGTTCTTCTTCTTTTGGATCCACCATCTTGATGGAATCCTTGGAGTTGTAGTTGTACTTGAAGAAGTTGAACTTGATGTAGTCTTGGGAACCCACTTGACCAAGGCCTTAGGAGCTTCTTCAAATGCATCAATTTCCTCTTGAAGCTTGTCCTTGCCTTTTTGCTTGTAGTCTTGTGGTGGAAGATCATCTTGAGTTTGTGTCCCCTTGAAAGAAGTAGGATCATACTTCTCTTGTTGAGGAACAAACTTTGTCTTGGGGTATTGATCTTCTTCCCTCAACTCCATTGGCATTGAACTTTCGTTCAAAACCAACACCTTGATTCTTAGGTGCCTTCCTTGCTTGCGTACAATTTCCTCGAATTGCTTACTCCGGCAAGGCTTTTGTACCTCCTTTCTCTATGATTTCCTTCAATAAGCTATTTTCTTGCTCAAGTGTAACTTGGCTAAGAGAATCATTAGTGGAATCAAGAGAACTACTAGAACAACAATATTAGATTTAACATGATCATTGTTACTACTAGAGGAAGAATCTTTCTTGTTCTTGTTACTAGTCTTGACTTGAGGCATGTAAGTGGATAAGAGTAAGCGTTTGGCGATGTAAGAAGAACTTTTCTTGCGAAGATCATCATTGATTGCCTTTAAAACTCATGCTCTTGCTCAAGATTGAGCTTTTCAAGCGTAACTTCTCATGAGCCTTTAAAAGTTCTCGATGATTTTGAAGATAGTTTCATGAGCTAACTTAAGAGTGTTTAGTTCTTTAGTTAGAGACTCAATCTTCTCCTTATCATTGTCATTCGTTTTAGCATGATTAATTGGCGTTTCATCATAGTATTCATCACTAGAGTTGTCAACAAGTAAATCATTATCGCCTAACAAGTCATCTTCATCACTATTGAAATCAACATACTCGGGGTGAGTTACCTTAGGACCTTTGGCCATGAAGCATCTTCCAATTCCTTCATTTGGTGAATCAAATATGTCGTAGGGTTGGTTGACACAAGTGCTAGTCGGCAACACCTTCATCTTGAGTATATTGGAATCGGATGATAACTTCTCTCGGAGTGGTTGTCGGATCGGGCGGATACCCATTCACCAACATGAGCTTGATGTCTTCGTTTTGTGTAGCTCCTTGATGATTTTCCTTCCTTTCGAATCCTTGCTTCTCGTGAGTGTCTTCGTTCATAGATCATCTCTACTCCTTCTCTCTCTGATGGTGATTCCTCTCTTTTGCTTCTTCTTTTGGAGAGTCTTCTCTTCTTTTGTATGGAGCCGTACACTCATTGGAATAATGTCGGGTCTTCCACAATTATACAGTTTAGCTCTCGACTAGAAGATCTTTTGTCATTGTAGGATCTTGACTTGTAGCTTCTATCTTTGCTTCTACTCTTGTAGAACTTGTTGAAGTTCTTCACCATTAAGCTCAAATCTTCATTGGAGACTTGTTTCTCACTTGATGATGTGGGGCTTCATGAGGCTTTTAAGCACCACTTGACTTGTTGTGAAGTTCCTCTTTGTCCTTGGCGACATCTCATGAGCAACAATTCTTCAATGACTTCCGTTGGCTTGAGATTCTTGTAATTGGGCATCATTTGGATCAATGTGCTGCGGTATCATATTTTCCATCCAAGGCTCTTAGGATCTTCTTGATGATGAATCTCGGTCATCTCTTCACTTCCTAATCGCAATCTCATTTGTGATGAGAGCAAGCCTAGAGTACATTTCAGGACACCTTCACCATCCTTCATTTTGAACTTGTCAAGTTGACTTTGAAGCACATCAATTTGGATTCCTTGGGTCGGTACCTTCGTGCATATCAATCAAAGTATCCCAAATTTCCTTTGCATTCTCAAGGCGGCTGATTTTGTTGAATTCTTGAGGGCATAATCCGTTGAAGAGATATCACAAGCTTAGCGTTGTATTGCAGCATCTTCAACTCATCCTGGTAGCTTCACGGTTTGGCTCTTTTCCTTGAAGAAGTCACCTTGCAAACCAACACACAAATAGCCCAAGCAGCGGGGTTATGTCCAGAATATGCATTTTCATCTTATGCTTCCAACTAGCAAAGTAAGTGCCATCAAAGTAAGGACCTCTCGGTGATAGTTTCCCTCACTAGGCCATACTCTCCTAGGTTGTGAAACCAAGGCTATGACCACCAAAAGCTATGGAAATCAAAGCAAATGGAGACCAAAGCTCGATACCACTTGTAGGATCGAGAGTATGTCTAGAGGGGGTGATTAGACTACTTGACCAAATAAAAACTTAACCTTTTCCCAATTTTAGTTCTTGGCAGATTTTAGCAACTTAGGGACAAGTCAAGCAATCATCACACAATTCAAGCAAGCATGCAAAGAGTATATAGGCAGCGGAAAGTAAAGCATGCAACTTGCAAGAATGTAAAGGGAAGGGTTTGGAGGATTCAAGCGCTATTGGAACACGGATGTTTTTCCGTCGTTCGGATAGGTGGTGCTATCCTACATCACGTTAGTGGAGACTTCAACCCAGAAGGAGTAGCAGTTGCTGCGAGTCCACGGAGGCTCCACCCACGAAGGGTCCACGAAGAAGCAACCTTGTCTATCCCACCATGGCCATCGCCCACGAAGGACTTGCCTCACTAGCGGTAGATCTTCACAGTAAGGCGATCTCCTTGCCCTTACAAACTCCTTGGTTCAACTCCACAATCTTGTCGGGCTCCCAAGTGACACCTAGCCAATCTAGGAACACCACTCTCAAAAGTAACAAGCGTGTGTTGATGATGAACTCCTTGCTCTTGTGCTTCAAATGATAGTCTCCCCAACACTCAACTCTCTCTCACAGGATTTGGATTTGGTGGAAAGAAGATTTGAGTGGAAAGCAACTTGGGAAGGCTAGAGATCAAGATTCATATGGTAGGAATGGAATATCTTGGTCTCAACACATGAGTAGGTGGTTCTCTCTCGAACATATGAGTTGGAAGTGTGTGTGTGTTCGATGGCTCTCTCCCGAATGAGGAGGAGGTGGAGGGGTATATATAGCCTCCACACAAAATCCAACCGTTACACACAATTCACCAATCTCGGTGGGACGAATCATAAAACTTCGGTTGGATCGAAATAGTAAACCTAGTGACCGTTAGGATTTTGATTGGGGATGACATGCATCTCGGTGGGACCGATATGGTTAGGGTTTGGGCATAACGTAATCTCGGTGAGACCGATTACACAAACTCGGTGGGACCGATTTTGGTAATTAGCTAACAGGAGAGTTGGTCGAACAAACTCGGTGGGACGATTTGCTCTTCGGTGAGACCGAAAAGTTACAAACAGGAAGCAGAGAGTTTACATTGCAATCTCGGTGGGACCGATCCGCTCTTTCGGTGAAACGAAAAGTTCTGAAAGGAAGCAGAGTTTGCAATCCCATCTCGGTGAGACCGAGATCCCTATCGGTACAACCGATTTGCTAGGAGTTTTAGCTATGGCTATGACAAGTGAAACTTCGGTGGCGCGGATAGAAAAATCGGTGGGACCGAGTTTGGCTTAGGGTTTAGGTCATATGTGGAAGTGGGAAAGTAGTGAGGATTTTGGAGCATATCATTAAGCACATAAGGCAAAAGAGCTCATTAAGCAACACCTCATCCCTCCTTGATAGTATTGGCTTTTCCTATAGACTCAATGTGATCTTGGATCACTAAAAGTGTAAAATGAAGAGTCTTGAGCTTGAAGCTTTAGCAGTCTTTGTCCTTAGCATTTTGAGGGTTCCACTTTCTCCATCCATGCCATGCCAATCATTGAGCTTTCTGAAACAAATATCTTGGAATAGCATTAGCTCAATGAGCTATATGTTGTTATAAATTACCAAAACCACCTAGGGATAGTTGCACTTTCACGAGTCTTCCCTGCCTCCATGTCTTTCCCTTCCTAGGCCTCGG
>JAHIAM010015807.1:0-27771 GCA_021605205.1 Aegilops longissima
TGGGGGGCCCCGCTGGTCTTCCTTGGAATGAGATTAAATTAAAATTATGATTTTTTGGGGGATCTTTCATTAGAATACTTTCTTTAAACAATAACTGTCACTTTTATGGCCTCTAGGGCCTGTCTCTCAAATTCGGATGTCGGGGCATTTTTTTTGGGAAACATGGAAGAATTATCACAATCCAAAAATTAACTTTAAGCAACTTCTTCAAACTTCAGGATTTTGTACCAATGAATGGGTGTAACTTTCCTTTAAAGAATCTTGCCCAGTGGGAAAAAATACCCGGTTCCCCGAAGTTCTTCCTTTGCGTTCTTTTCGGATAACTCCCCTTTTGAACTTTAGTCTTCTGCGTTTGACTTTACTGGAATCTGAAAATGGAACGGGTTTCTCCAAACCATCCCAGCAATGGGTTTTTGACCTCCTTCCGATAGGCTTGAAAGGGCCATCTTGGTGGGAAACATTTGGAAGAACTCGGCGGGGCAAATTACATCCCACTAACCATTCTCCCAAGCTCAAATGTCCTGGAATCGGTTGCTCTTCTTTCCATCTTCGGTGAAAAAATTTGCGCTCCCGCCCGTAAAAGTTTCTGCCCTTTTCCAAAACTTTATAAATTGGGTTCCTCTATCGAACGTACTCCTTGGAACTCCATAGAATCGACCGGATGTTATCTTCTAACTTGCCTGGTATAGGTAGTCTTAGGAATGAAATGAGCTCCTTGGCAAATATCAACCACTACCCAATGGAATCTAACTGGCAGGTCTGGGTAATCATGTAAAACCTTCCAAGTTTTCCCATTTCCACCGGGAATCCAAAATTGAAGTAATGGGCTTGAGTTCCCTTTACTCTGGAAACCCATCTTCTCTCTGGAATATCCTTCTTCATCACCCACGAAACTTTCCTTCAAATCCGGATACATCTTGGTTTCGGGGTGAATCGTTGGTGAATCATAGCCTCTGAAAATTAGCTTCGAGTTGGGATCATTGGGTACATAATCGATCCTCGAACCATATAGCTCCGTATTCATCCTTATGAAATCCTTTAGCTTTTCCTTCATTCATCTTTTCTTTATCTCATCAATTTCCTTGTCGACTTGGGCTTCAGAATCCTTTTCGGCAAAGTGGACTGAACTTCGAGTTGCAACATATCCTCTGGAACTATCTCCGGTCGAAGATCTCTTAGGTCATCGACTAACTCCTGGGGTAATCCTCCGCTATAAGAGTATTCACATAACTCTTACGGCTCAAAGCATCTGCTTTCGACATTTTTCACGGTGGTAATGCAATTTCATATCATAGTCCTTGATTAACTCTAGCCATCTCCTCACTGAGGTTCAATTCTTTCTGGTGAAAATATATTTCAAGCTCTTATGATCTTGTAAACATCCAGCGGTTTGATGGAAATGTCTCAGTCTTGAGTGCATGCACCCTCTGCTAACTCCAAATCATGTGTGGCATAATTCATCTCGTGTGGTGTGGTATGGGAGGTATAAGCTAGAACTTTTCCTTCTGCATAGTACTCCTCCGGTCCCGAAAGCGTCTAATATACCGTAATCCTTGTGTATGGCAAAATCAATCTTTGAGGCGTAACCAATTTCTTCAATTCCAAAGCGGCTTACAATCCTCGGTCCAAATGTACTTGGCATCCTTCTTCAACAGCTCGGTCATGGGCTTGAAATCTTGAAATTTCAATAAACCTTGATAATATCCTGCGAGTAAAAGCGGATCTCCTTGGTGAGGTTGGCCAATGGTGGTGATACAACCTTGGCGGCGTCCGGCTATTCCTTCTCGAAATAACATGTCAGATGAATCCGACTTCCTTACAAAATTCACATTTCTGAACTTGGCATTGGATGTTCTCGGGTTTCTCGAGAACTACTTGTTCCTTATGCTCTTCCTCGCTCTTGGAAAATCGTATATCATCGATGAACACCCGACAAACTTGTACGGATATTCCATAAATACCTTGTTCATCAAATTCATGAAGTATAGGGGCATTAGTCAATCCGAATGACATGGGTATACTCATATAAACCATACACAGTGGTAAATGCTGTTTTGGGTATATCCTTTTCACGGATCTTCAGGATGATACCGATGAAGATCGATCTTGGAAAACCTTGGCTCCAACTAGCTGATCAAATAAGTCATTAATCATCGGGGGGTACTTGTTCTTGATGGTCACGTCGTTCAATGAGCGATAATCCCGACCATCCTCGGGTTCCATCCTTCTTCTCTACCAAAAAACTCTCCCCAAGGTGGGAGCTTGGGAATATATCCTTTCTCCAATAGCTCATTAATTTGATTCTTGATCTCTTTTAAATCGTTGGGGGCATCCGATAGGTCTCTTGGATATTGGGGCTGTCTTTAAATTCAAACTTCCCAAATTCCCAAAAACTCAAAATCTTCCTTTTCCTCTGAACAACTCCGTGAAATGCATTTCTTTGGGATTGGGATACATACTTGATCCTCTTGCTCCGGGGGGTGGGGAAAATTGACTTAAGTCTATCTTTCCTTCAAACCTTCCATCCAGGATTAATGGGGGTTTCCAATACTATAGTCTGGAAATTTATGGTTCGATGTTGAGGGCATGACACCTAACCCATCATTTCTCCTCTGCGGGCCCGCGTGAAGAGGGCTTCTAAGGGTTCATGGGCCCTGTACTTTTCACAACTACCCTTGATATGAATGAATCGTGGCACGGAATCAAAAGTACCAATCTGGATGTGAATTTAATAAAACTTACCAACCACGATTATCGGCTGATCATAGGCGTCCTCCGTCAATGTGCTTCACGAACGGGAAAAGGTTGGGCTTCTTTGCTAAGCTTCCATTCCGTTTCCATTCCTTGCTTGGCCTCCGGGTAGTCGGTGGCATAGTGCCCTGTTTTCGGCACTTGAAGCGTGATGTGACTCAGATCTTTACGGGCGGGGCAGGGCGATCTGGTTGCCATTGCCGTTTCCAACTTGTTGTCCTGGTTGCGGTTGTTCCCATTTCCTCCATGGTTATGTCCTCCATGGTTATGATGGGTATGCCCTCCAGTATGGGGCATAAGGGCTTCTTGAGCTCGAGTTGTACTTCCCGGCTATACTTGCGCATCAATCTCTTGCTTGCCTTCAAGTATGGTGGCCTTGTCTATCACTCCGGTAGTTGTTGAAGGTAGCCACCATAAGCTGCATCCCCGTCATTGAGTCCCTCGAAACTTTTCCCTTTGGGCATCGTGGCCACATCATCAGGGGCATGGAGCTAACTTTGAACTCATCCTCTTGCCCCAGCGGTTCCCCGGGTGTTGGGAACTCACGCTTCGGACTCATGGCTCCGGTGAAACATGGCGGTGCGGAAAGCTTCTTGGGCTGATCCCATGTGATGGTGGCGATGGGATAAGTGGCGGTGTAGTTCTCCCACCAAGGCTGCGGTCCATCAAGGCGATGTCGGGCCACCTTCTCTTCTGTGCATCCGGGTGTAACTTTCCCCGACCTTGGGCCAATCGCCGCCCAAATGGCAGTGCTGCTAGAAACCTGGCGGATTCAGCCTTAGGAAGCGGGTCAAGTTGTCAGCGAGGGGTGGTGGCGGTGGATTGTTGTTGTTGTTGTTGACGTTGGATGAGCATGCATGAGGGCATTCTCTGCTTGGATCAGTGGGTGACTCCGGGGTTGAGACCGGGGTCACGTCTCGGAGGCATCTGGTGTTTTGGAGTGGATGAGAAATTAGAATAGAACAAAGGGTCTAAGAAAAATATCACTACCCATATGAATGCACAATCATAAACACACCAATCATTTATTCAATCCCTCAAACATGGTTCAATCTCGGATTACAAATTTCTCACGACTAATAAAATAACGGCCTAAGCGATCAGCGACAAAATAAAACAACATGGCGGTCGACTAAATGTCTTCATCAATAATCCTTGCGTCCTGCAGTGCGGCGTCCTCCGGTGTGGCGTCCTCGATGGGCGCCTCCTTTCTTGACTTTCTTGATGGATCTCTCTTCATAATCCTGGTCATTGCTCACGAGGTCCGTCATCTCCACTG
This sequence comes from Aegilops longissima, assembly GCA_021605205.1. Taxonomy (NCBI): domain Eukaryota; kingdom Viridiplantae; phylum Streptophyta; class Magnoliopsida; order Poales; family Poaceae; genus Aegilops; species Aegilops longissima. Next base: position 4,031 of record JAHIAM010015807.1, read on the forward strand.
GAAAAGGTCCTCTCCCAAGTCCATCTTCTCCTCTAATGCGGCAACATCCATCTTCACTTATCGACTCTATCCATGAAATCCTTGATTTCTTCTTCATATCAGGAAATGCGGTGTGCCTTCTCCTCCGTTCATTCACGGAACAACACCTCTTGCCTTGAGTTCTGGATGCGGATCTCCCGTTTCTGAGGAGACACCCAAGTCTTGGACATATGAGAGAAGGAGGTCCTCTCGTGCGGATGATTCTCCATTCCTCTGGAAATCATGGCGGTCGATGGATCGAGCTCCCCTTACTCTTCCGGAGATGTCCAAGTGCATGATAAATCGCCATGTCTCTTAGGGATCAATTGAAATCGGTAAACTCAAAGTCAATGGGCTCGAATATCCTCAAAGGTCCTCCACGGATATGCCCTCAATCCTGGCGGGTTCCGTCGGAAGTCGTTAGTAGGCTTCCCGTGATTGAGGCGGGCAATCTTCAGCTTCTTCACGATCTGGACCACTTCTTGCCAAAGGCATCGTCTCATCTGGTGGCAAAACTCGGTTAAGCGGGGTGAACTTCGGCCATCTAGAATGTTGAAAATAGAAGTCGGAAGGAGGGGAAATTAAGGAATGATAAGGACATAAAATAAATAGTCTCTTCCTATGGCTTTCCGATCCTGGGGGTTCGTCCTCGGTCGGTGTCTCGAATACCATCTCTGGACCCGACCCAAAATCGGTCAAGTCTCGTATGCATACCATCCCAAGATCATCTTTACGGTACATTGATGAAATAATCAAAGTTCAATCACACCTGAATTTATTACGATTCTCATATCAGTCTTTATTACAATAGAATAAATTCGAAGGAACTCATGAAAAAACTAAATAAGCTGCGGGCGTAGAAAATGAGTCCATCCGACTCCAAAGGCATCCCAAGCGCGGATCGTAGCCTCACTCGATCGAATACTCCCGCAACATAAGGCGTTGGCCGTGTGAATCACATTTTGAATATCTTGGCAAGTCATGAAATAGAATAAAAATAAAATTACTAACACTATATCAATTTGGCTATGGGGCTCTAAGTTTCATTATTTTGGAAAAGCCGGTTTCCCCCAATAAGGACTTGCTTGCAAATACTACAAAATTGTTGGTAGTTATTGAGATGGTTCCAACCAATGTCTCATTCCCAAATTATTAAATAATCCCCTCAATTAATTTATTAATTTCGGTGTTGAGATATCAAAATACTTCCAAGTTCGAGGCTCAAATTGTCAAATGGGGGGACACGGCTAACCGATTAGATCTTCACTCTGCGGAGGTTTGTGCACTTTACCCAAGAATCGTTCCCTCCTTTTAAGTCTTGCACTTCATGGTGTTTGAAGGCGGAAGAGCAACAGGGTCTTGAAGAGTTCCTCTCCCTTCCGGTACCCATCCAATCCCCGTTCTTCTACATCTGTAATCGTCGGCAGTCACAACTAGGGTTGACCAAGCGAGCCCATTGGCTTGCGGCTGCAGGGCTTCGGTCAATGGGTATACATCCGTCTCTTTGTGGCTGGGTGAAGCTTTCCAGAATGGCTTCTCCATGCATCCCAACCCTTGGGTTCTCGGGTGCACAATCCTCCACCCGTAGTGAATTTTGAAGTCCATCTTGTTGCTTGAAGTCATGGGGTTGTCATCATCTTGACTCTCACATCTCCTTTGATTCACTCAACCAACCCGTCTTGAGCATAGCAAAATAAACTACCGTCCCGGCAATAGTAATGAATTGGGTTCATCCTACCTCATGATACTACTCAAGAACATAACTTCAAATTCACCACTGCATGCATGGTGGGAGGTATAATTTCTAATGCAATAAAATCTGGTATTGTAAAAAACATGATCAATGACTTGCCTTGGGCGATCTTGAAAGCTAGGGACTCGTGGTAGCAAGCACCTCCGGAAATTCTACAAGGCAAACAACAATCATAATAAGCATACAACATATGATCACTTAACATAACAACATACTAACATAACACATAAACAATTTAATCAAAACCCAAGGAAAACTAAGAAATCCAATTCAATGTTTTCCCACATCAAACACAACCAAAAAATAGTGTTGCACAAAAATTTTCTTAAAGAACCTAAGCATGGGTTTTGCTACCTAACGGAAAAAAAACATAATGCAACTAGGAGCAAAAGAATCACATCAAAAGCTATTTTATAACTCCTACTTGCCTATAACAAGCCTAGCAAGTAAAAATAAAATAAAAATTCTATTTATTATAATTAAAGTTCTGATCTAAAGTTGAAACTAACCTAAAATAAACTATCACATAAGAAAATAAAATTATTTGCTATATGAAACAATAGGAAAAGGTAGCTAGTTAAATAAGTAGGAATATCATGATTCTGATTAAAACTATTTTTTTATTAGATCTAAATGCCCAAATAAATTCCTCGGTTAGGTAAGGTCAAAACAAAGTAGTGATAAAAAGAATCACTAAAATAAAATAATTCTAACTCACTTTATGGCAGAATTACTAATCTGTCTAAATCTAAAATAAAATAATTTTAACATGTCTAAACATATTTTCTCGAAACTACAACAAATTTGTAAACCAAAAAAATCACTTAAAATATTAAGTAGATTAAAAGATATGGGTTTACAAATCTGAAACTATTCTTAAAACAGAAAAAAAATAAAAAAAAGAAAAATCGGGGCTAATGGGCCTATCTAGCATGGGTAATTTAACTAAAAGCGCTGGTTTAATAGAAAATAACGCGTCGGCGGTCTAACTAAACCGAATAAAAACCAACTAAAGTAACTAAACGGTTCATAAAACTAAACCCTAAATAAAACCGTACCCCGGGATCTAATCTAATTTTTAGATCGGAGGGGGGTATCTCCGGACTTCCGAGGTGGGCGGCAGTGGTTTCAGCGGGGAGTCGGGGTCTCGGTGGTTGGTGGCCCAGGCCTCCCGGGGAAAGGGCTTGGGGCGAGGACTCGGGGTTGGGGGCGGGGTTGGGTGGCTGGTGGTGCCGGCGAGGAAGGGGTGAGGCGAGGAGGCGGGGGGTATTTAAGGGGCACCGACTTGGAGGAGGGGAGGTACGAGGATCGGGGGATCCGGATCCTTGGATTCGGGGGGTTCTTGGCGTGGGAAAGAAGGTGGGGGTCCCCGTCGGTGGGAGAGGAGGCGTTGTCAGGCGCCGGCGGAAGGGTTGGGGGGGCTCGGTCGGCTCGGGCGTGGGCGCTCGAAGGGCTTGTGGGTGGGCCCTTTGGTGGGTGCCTCGGCTGGTGGGAGTTGGCCTTCTTGGCGCTGGGTCCTTTCCTTTTATTTTTTGAATTTTGAGAGAGAAAAAATATATTAAATATAAATATTTTATATAGGACATATATATATCAAAATGATGGGAATATTCCTATAATTTGAACATTTTCGGGCAAAACTCAAACTTTATAAAAATCATTTTCTAAAATCCTTAAAATTCAAATTTGAATTCAAACTTTTGGCAATGTTTTCTTGACATATTTGGAGTGTCATGTTTACTCCTCTCATACTTTATCTCAAGTATTTGTCGGGGTTGTTTTGCAATAATTTTCAATTGCCAAGTTGAATTTAAATTCCAACAACTCAAACAAAACTTCAAATGCCACTCAAATTCAAACAATATGCATAGATGCTTAGCTATAATTGTAAAACATTCCAAATAGGAAATTTGGGATGCCCATAACCTTCTATATCCTTGAGATCCCATCTTGGGGCCTTCCGGTCGCGAAAGGGATGATCATGGAGGCTTCTACATCAACACCATAGCCTCTCATGATGTGGAGTGTTTACCTCGACCTTTCCATAGTTATTAGCTAGATGGCTTCTTCTCTCTCTTGGATCTCAATATAAAGTTCTCCCGATTCTCTTGGAGATCTATTGATGTAATCTTCTTTTGGGTGTGTTTATCGAGATCCGATGAATTGGGGTTTATGATCAAATTATCTATGAACAATATTTGAATCTTATCTGAATTCTTTTATGTATGATTGGTTATCTTTGCAAGTCTCTTGAATTATCAGTTTGGTTTGGCCTACTAGATTGAACTTTCTTGCAATGGGAGAAGTCCTTTGGGTTCAATCTTGCGGTGCTCGATCCCTGTGATGGGGAAGCGACACGTATTGTATTGTTGCCATCGAGGATAAAAGATGGGGTTTATATCATATTGCATGGTTTATCCCTCTACATCATGTCATCTTTCTTAAGCGTTACTCGTTCTTGTGAACTTAATACTCTAGATGCATCTTTGGATAGCGGTCGATGTGTGGAGTAATAGTAGTAGATCGAGGAGTCGGTCTACTTGTCCAGGCGTGATGCCTATATACATGATCATACCTAGATATTCTCATAACTTCTCAATTCTATCAATTGCTCGGATAATTTGTTCACCCACGTAATACTTATGATATCTTGAGAGAAGCCACTAGTGAAAGCTATGGCCCCGGGTCTATTCTCTATCATATTAATCTACCGTTATTTCTATTCATTTATTTTAATATTTACTTTTTATGTTTATCATAAAAATACCAAAAATTATCTTATCATTCTATCGGATCTCACTTTTGCAAGTGCCCATGAAGGTTAGCAACCCCTTTACCGTGTTGGTTGCAAGGTTCTTATTTTTTTATTTTGCGTGGGACTTGGGGGCCTCCTAATGGATTGATACCTTGGTTCTCAAAACCGGGAAATACCTCTACTTTGCATCACCCTTTCCTCTTCAAGGAAAAACCAACCAAGTGCTCAAGAGGTAGAAAAGGGATTACGGCACCGTGAAGGACAGCCATCGGAAGAGGACTTTAGGTGGTGAGGCTAATAGGACCCACAGTTACATCTTGAACACAAGGAAGAGCCTCCTTATTGCTGCAAAATAAAGATTCATCCCCCACAGCTAGGACCAACCAGCTATATCTTCGCAAGAAGGTGTCCTTTCCTCCATGACCCGGGGACCCCCTCGGACAAAATGCGTAGTGTTATCTGTAATTGGACGTGTAGTACATCTTTGGTCGATCGGTCTCCCAAAAGTATGAACCGTGGCGGGTAAGTAGCAAACGTGTTGTTGAACACCCTAGCAGTTCATGCGGTCCATCTAAGTCATGTACACACATTACAAAGGGGCAAAATTGGCCATGCTACATCGGTGGGGTCTCAGCGTGTACCGCGCAAATATAGACGACCGGGGCTTGTGTACATGGAGAGGCAATGGGCCGGGCGGCAGCTTCATATTCATCAGCGTGAACCTGGGTGAATGGAGAAACAATGTCTTGTTCATCGAGGCAACCAAGCGGGTGAATCGTCTGTTCAATGAAAACGGCTTGGACAAACAGCCAAGCAGTTGCTGTACCCGGAATGGAGAAGCGGCCCTTTTTGACCGCCCGCAGTCGAGCAGGATCCTCTTCGTCGGAAGGTGGCGTCCACAAAAAGAGGCGGACTTGTGTTCGGTGCCTACTGGCGGTCCTATTGATCGGAGGGTGGGCGTGCCAAAAGCGGGAAGAGACTTCTTTGACTTCCCTGGTGAAATGGGGTCTGTTCATCATAAGGGTGTGGCGTCCTGTTCATCATAAGGTGCCTACGGTGAAGCAGTCCTATTGATGCGGAGGTGTGGCGTCAAAAAGCGGAGAAAGACTTCTCTTTGACTTCCCTACGGTGAAATGGTCCTGTTCATCATAAGGGGTGTGGCGTCTTTTGCAGGACTCCATGGCTCTTGTTCATCCAAATCACCCTCGCTCCGGCCTCCACGACTCTGTTCATCCACCGTCGACCTCCTCCGGCCTCCAGCTTTTCATCCCGACTCTTTTTCATCCGCCTCCACGGCTGCTATTAAAACCTCCAGGGGTCTGTTCATCCACCCCCAACCGGGGTGGGCGGCCTCCTCGGTCCATCCATAAACGACCTACTATCAGGGGTCATGTTCATCCAACCCCGGGAGGCTGTTCCATCCAACCAACCGGCTCGACTCACTCGTCTGACTGTTCTCGTCGGGCCCGTAAGCGATCCTTTGTTCATCGGAGGCAACCCAAACGGTTAGCTCGTCTCGCCGGGGGCTCGTCGGCTTTAGTAAAGACGTCGATCGCTCGGGTTTAGTTTTGTCCGTGACATTTGGGCGAACAAAAAAAGAACATCCGTGACATTTTGGGCGAGCAATTTTTTTTCATACTTATGACACTTCTATGGGATAATTGTGACAAAACCGGTATCGTCATAGATGTGGGGCTCCTTTCTATGACAAAAATCATGACTTAAAAGGGTTTTTCGTCCATGGCGGTCGAACCGCCGGGCATGACATTCTTTGGGCCGTCCATGATGGAAGAAAGTGGTAAAGCGAGGCGAGAAAATATTGGGGTGTTCCCGATTCGGTGGGTGGTGGGGCGGCGATGGCGTTCTCTCCCTACCGGCGGGGTGTGGGGTTGAGCTCTGGGAACCGGCGGGCATTGGGCTCTACGAACTGGGGTTGCCCTGCGACTCGATTCTTTGAACCGGCGATCAATGATGGGTTAAATGAACAATCGGCGATTCGCCCTTTGCTCTACGGCCGATTGATTTGCCTCGGATGAGCGGTGAGTGTTTAGGGGGTTTGGATGAGCGGTTCCGATGGGTGTGGATGAATAGGACCTCGTGGTGTTGCCTCGGATGACAGGACCCCCATTGATCGGCGGGGTTGGGGCTGGATGACGGACCCGTGGAGGTTGGATGAGCGATGAGCGGTGGAGGGATGGATGAGCGTGCTTTGTGGTGGGGTGGTTGAGAGGAGCCCGTGGAAGGGCTGGTTGAGCGATGGTGGTGGGTAGCGGGGTGGAGGTTTGGATGAGCGGGGCCCGTGGATGAGCGATCAGTGGAGGTGGGGAGGTCGACTTTGGATGAGCGGGCTCGTGGAGGTGGAGGGTCGCGGTGGAGATGACGTATCCCATGGAGTCCGTTCTGCGATCGCCACCCTCCCGATGAACAGGATCCCGTTTGATGGCGCTCCACAAATTCGTTTCCTCCGTTTTGCGTGCCACACCTCGATCAACATGACCCGTTTGCCGTTGGAGTCCGTTTCCTCCGTTTGGGTCGCGGACCCCTCCCGATAGCGGATCCCGTTTGAGCGTGGCGGTCGAACACAGGCCATTTCCTCCATTCTGCGATGCGTCGGGGCCTCGTTTCAATTGGTTGTTGTCCAAGCTGGTTGGCTCCCAGCGTTCGTTGCCTCCCAATGAACGACACATTCCGTTGCCTCCCCATGAACCGGCGATGCGGTTTCTTCGTTCGCCCAGCCATGTACGAGCCACGCCGTCATTATGTGGTAGGCATTGAGACCCGCGTATCGTTCGTGGCGTATTTTCTTTCTTCCCCGGCGATGCGTATGTCATCTCGTCGGCGCTTCTACACCCTGGGCGCCTCTACAGGACCGGTATGTCGGACACGTTGCCGAATAAACTATATGCGCTTCAACCGGTGGGTCCCGATTGTCAACTTCCCGTGGAAAGATGTAGCTAGTGGGTCCCGAATAAGCGAATCGTTTTTTTGCGGACGCACTTCCTTGCGTGCAAAGATGTGGTGTGGATCCCGGTCGAAACATTTTTTGCGAAATATGGTGGCCCGTCCGGTGGGTCCCTCTTTCGGTGGAGGAATAATTATTTTCGCATAATAAGGAGGCACTTCCTTGCGGCCCGTGGACCCATTGTCCCTCTCCAAGTATAGTACACTTCGATGGAAGTTTCCTTCCACCTTGGCAGAGCACCAGGCGGTGGATGGCGGAGCCTAGGAAGGACGGCGTGGAGCGGGAAAAGGGCGGAAGCCAGCGGAGAGAATCTGAGGTTCCTTGGTTTGGTGTGAGGCTGCCGTCGGAGGGCGTGGGTGGGAATAGTAGGGCGGTGAGGCCTCCCATGGCGCCCAGGAGGAGGAGCATCGACACGATCTTTGCTTTGGGGGAACAAGAAGGCGGAGGTTGAAGAAGCACTCGCCGTTGGATGGACATCGTCGGTCACTAGAGCTAGAATCGTTCATATTGACTAAGTTGACAAAGCACTCCGTCCCGTCAACTTAGTAGGCCCTAAGGCCTCCCACCAAGGTGGGTCCCAACTAGCGGGGTATTCATATTTTGCGTAATAAAGGCACTTCCGGTGGGTCAGGCGGGGGAATGTTTTTCACGATTCGATGGCCCGTCCGGTGGGTCCCATCGGTCGGGAAACATTTTTAATAAATCGGTGGCCCGTTGGTGGGTCCCTGCTTCGGTGGAGGAATAATTATTTTATGCGTAATAAGGGGAACTTCCTTGCGGCCGTGGACCCTTCGGCCTCTCCCGTCTGATACTCTTGATGGAATCGTTCCTTGACCATGTTGACCCTCCGCCTTGAGAGCACGGGGTGGGCATAGAGGGCCTAGGAAGGGACAAAGGGGCGGGGAAGATCCCGGGGTGGATGCCCGCGGAAGGAATCGAGGTTCCTTTGGTTGTTGCGGTGTGAGGCTGCCTCGCCATAGAATAACAAGGTTGTGGGTGAGTAGAGGATTCACGGCTAGTGGTGGGAGTAGTAGGGGCGGTGAGGCTGCAGTGCCCCCGGCCCGGGAGGCGGGGGGGGTCCCGGCTTGGATTTGGCGGGAGAAGAAGATCGAGAGAAGAAACCGGCCCGGGTTGGATTGACATCCCTATTAAATCTGCTAGAATCGTTTGTTGATGTATATAATAACTAAAAAATCTTGCATACCGTCAACAATAGGCCCAAGTCCAACCATTCCCTCTTTTTAATTTTATATATAGCTCATTCGACTTCTTATGCAATTTATTGCGGTCCGTTTTAGTTGGCCAAGGCCAATTTCCATATTCTGTGGGTTCCAAACTACTTTTAATACAAATTGAGCTAGATTTAAAGTACTTTGAAGATATATTTAAATTAAGTTAATGCCTAGTGAAATAGGAATCTGAAAATGTGAAAAAATTCAGAAAATAAAGTAATTGCCAATTTGTCATCTATTTTTATATTTACAACCCATTTATATTACTTTCAAGATTTGGGCATCTTCAAAGTTGGAGAAAAATAAGTAGGCTGGATTGGGATTCTTTAGAAAAAATAAATGGGCTCATTTTCACAAAGAAAAAATAGCTGGGCTAGTCACATGGTGAACATAAAATATAAACCTAGGCTAGATGGGCCTGCCCATTCAAACCTATCTTTCAACAATAACAAAAAAATCTGCTTTCGAGCGCTCGTCCCAGTGTCGGCTGATCTTGTTTGTTCTCTTGTCTATTAACCCTCCAATGTTTGGGTCCCGGATGTGGAAAACACTAGTTGAAAGCATTTTATTTTCCATACGCTAACATGGTGGGCCCTTTGTCATCCTCTCCCTGGATTCTTTGTTTGTTGACCATGTTGACAGCGGGGCGCGGGGGCACCAGGAAGGGCGATGGCGAGCCTCGGACATCGGCATTAATGATTTAGGATCTGATTGGGGCGTCGTCTTGTTGGGAACCTGTGGGAGGGAAAGGGTGGCCCCGTCTGGTTTGTTTTGGTTGGGAAGACAAGGGAAAAAACGACAATGTAAAGCAGCGGGAGTATTAAAATTTGAAACCAGCGGGGGCACTTAACAACCATAGCTGAAAGCTATGAGTACTTTATAGGTTCAATAAAACATGCCTCGAACAATGCTACTTTGCCTCGATTAACCAAGGGTGAGGCCTCCAAGCCCCGGGACAAGGCCAGGGCCCCCCCATCCACAACCTTAAAGGCGGCTTCATCTCAATGTGGTTAATAAACAGGATATTAACTTTAGAACCATGGAAGCGGGAACATAATCTTCTCATATTCTCCAAGATGGGGGGCCTTCATTATTTGAGACCACCCATGAATAAGTATCTTTTCACCTCCAAGGGAATGGGTAGATAAACATAAACATCATGTTGTGACCAAGCACAAGTCGCCGACCATGGGGGCATCTATAGGAACAATAGGAAAGGAGTTTACTTTCAAAAAATCACAAGCGTAAACGTGTATAAGCAATAGTTTATGAACAACATATATAATAGAAAACAGCTCGTACCATAAGTTTCTTGACATAGTTGGACCTGTTCAAGGTGTAGATGCCCAAATATCCCATGGCCTTCCACCATTGAAGCCAAGGACCTCAAGGCGATCAATAAAGTGTAGGAACTTGTGGATGCCGTTCGATCAACTTTGCCATCGTGCAGGTTGTTATAGAATAACAAATGAGCAGCCTACTTAACTAAAAACCTACCGTGCCACGATAATAAGAAAATATTAGTTAAAGTAGCATCTTCGTTAAGAGTTGCTACCAAAGTTAAATTTGATTAGTTGCAGAATAGGTGGATTAAGAAGTAATCCGGCAACAACAAAACTAGATACAAAATTAACATGGATGAACAATTGGAACAACGTCGGGGTGGAAGATCGAAGTGAAGATGAGACCAGGTTACTATTTCCATCAACTTGCCAACTTTTAGTTAACACTTGAGAAAGTTTATCAAGTTGCCATAAAAAAAGCAGCGATCTTCTTGGTTCATGACCTCGGAACTTATATCCATGGCTTTCTTCCTTGACCATTAAACTGGTGTATTCGTTATGGCAAGGCCGAGCATCTTAATACATGTGTTACGGTAGAGCAAATAATGCCTTTGGGAAAAATAATATGAGAAACAAGTATTCCCTATCCAAATCTAGAAATAACTTCCTCTTTCACGTTAGTTTTGACCATCGTCTTTGGTTAACGTTTTATCCAAATATAAATCCAAATTTCCAAATTAGTGGACATGTTAAAAAACCCCACCCTCCGGATGAAAAGATTCTAAGAACATAGTGTGCATGTTTTAAAATCCTGTTGAATGAGAGGAACAAGTGTGGCGTCTAGGTGGGCAAAGTGGGGTCCTCGCACTTTGGGCACTACAAATGAAACACACTAGATTGATGGAAGAAAAAATGCATCAGCAATGACGCCATCCTAGGATTACCAGCGACCAAGGGACTTGGATTGTCGGGGATGGATGAAGAATTTGTAGCTGGTTCTCCGAAAACCCTATGCAATGGCCGAGAGGGTTTTCTCACGAACAGAACAAGGAGAAGAGTTGATCCCGTGAAATATTGCCGCTTCATCCGTCCGACTTCTTTAAAAATTTGGAAAGGGGTTTGTGATTTTCTGGCTCGCCGGGCATTACAGTGGCGCTTCGACGGGGTGTGTCTACCGTGCGGTTGTGCACTCTAGTTTGTGCATGTACGTGGACCCCATTCTTTGGATGCCCCACATATCAGCGAAAGGAAGTATAAAGACAAGAGTAACTAGTTACACATATATATTTTTTGTGGTGAGATACTCCCTGTGAAATATACAAATCTTTTATATCACAACTTTATACATAAGAAAATCAAGGGAATATATATATATATAATTATAAAAAACAGAGTTGTTTTAACACGGTATAAACGAGTTGGTGATGATGGTGTGCCTTCCATCACGCAATATAGGTCATCGGATTTACATCCGGCGGATAGGAAACTATGACAATTTTGCAAGGTACCCTCTCACATTTGCAAATAAGGCCTTCCCTCGTTCATCCTTTTCTCTCACAGATAAAATACTCATACAAATGCATCTTGATGTTACGTGCAACCCACGGGCATTATAGGGTTCATTGAGAATATAATACTCGACAGGCTCACGTGGTTTTGGACTTTGGGCGCATGAATACCACACATGTTTGAGGGCCATGTGTTCTACCTCGAGGTTTTATATATGGCGATCAGTGCAGCGCTGGTTGTAGATGTTGTGCAAGGTGAATACACAAAATTGAATAAAGCACGGTTGTTGGAATGAAATTGCCAGTTCCTAACCAGCAATGAGTTGCAATTCTATCAACGATATACCATGTGATAAATAATACTATCGTATTACTTATTCACATGACACTTGTTTCACCATGCAGATTATAACATCAAAATCTCTGGAGGATAGATCAGTTTGGCGATTGCGTCTGCTATTGAAGAATTTCAAAGTTGATTTGGACCAGCTCTCCTTCTGAGAAAGTTGATTTTGAGATCATCCCTACAACAAGATATGATTTAGATTTGAACCTTGACCATCCTTTAGCATCTATCATCATCGACCATCCTTTGTACTTACGGTATATTGAGCGGAGTTCATTGGGACCAAGGCTGCGCATGGTAAGAAGAAAACTTGGCATTTGTCGCTTGGATTATTGAGCGAATCTCGTTGCTCTAGGAATTCTGTTTGCAAACAAGAAGACATACCCAAACAGATTAGATCATTTGCGGTGAATCTCATGTGAAACAACTTGTGGAAAGAAAAAAAGAAAAAACAAACACTTAGGCGTGCCAAGTACTTACCAAGAAAGTGGACATATCGGTTTTTGTAAGGACTTTGGTATATAGAAGTGCACGGCCTGGGTGATCCATTCTGCAGTCTGGCTACTAGTTAAGCTACGCTACTGCGTGGCGAGATGGAAGTACAAGTGCTGGTGCAAGTGCTGAAGCTGCTACTTCTTCTGCGCTGCAAGAGGTAGTGCTCCTTGTAGAGCTACGTTGCGATGTCGGACCGGTGCGGGGTGTCGATCTTGCGATCCTCCGGTAGATCAGCACGATCATTAATACGTCTCCAGCGTATCTATAATTTTGATTGTTTCATGCTATTATATATTATCTGTTTGGATGTTCAATGGGATTTATTATACACTTTTATATTATTTTTGGGACTAACCTATTAACGGAGGCCCCAATTTAATTCTGTTATTTTTTGCCTATTTTAGCGTTTAGCGAAAAAAGAATATCAGCAGAGTCCAAACGGAATGAAACCTTCCGGGGCGTGATTTTTTGGAACAAGCGTGATCCTAGAAAGGACTTAAGGTGAATCAAGCAACCAACGAGGAAGCCCACCCAGGCTGGGGCGGCCCCAAATCCACCCTAAATCAGCCTCGTGGCTCCCATCGAACCACTTCTTCCTTTTATATATACCTACGTACCATGAAACCATCCGAGGAGCACCACGAAACCCTAATTCCACATGCAACCTTACATACGGTGAGATCCCATCTTGGGCCTTTTCCAGAGCACTCCGCGGATGGGGAACGTGATCACGGAGGGCTTCTACATCAACACCAGCATCTCCGATGATGTGAGATGAGTTTACCTCGGTTAGCTTGGGTCCGCAGTTATTAGCTAGATGAGCTTCTTCTCTCTTTGGATCTCAATACAAAGTTTTCCCTCGATTCTCTTGGAGAATCTATTCGATGTAATCTTCTTTTGTGGTGTGTTTGTCGAGATCCGATGAATTGTGGGTTTATGATCAAGATTATCTATGAAAAATATTTGAATCTTCTCTGAATTCTTTTATGTATGATTGGTTATCTTTGCAAGTCTCTTCAAATATCAGTTTGGTTTGGCCTACTAGATAGATCTTTCTTGCAATGGGAGAGGGTGCTTAGTTGTAGGTTCAATCTTCCGATGACGATGGAGAAGCGGACACATATTGTATTATTGCCATCGAGGGATAAAAGATGGTTTTTTATCATATTGCATGAGTTTATCCCTCTACATCATGTCATCTTGCTTAAGCGTTACTCCATTCTTATAGAACTTAATACTCTAGATGCCTTGTTGGATAGCGATCGATGTAATGTAATAATAGTAGTAGATCGGGTGAGAGTCGGTCTACTTGTCCGCGGACGTGATGCCTATATACATGATCATACCTAGATATTCTCATAACTATGCTCAATTCTATCAATTGCTCAACAGTAATTTGTTCACCCACCATAATACTTATGCTATCTTGAGAGAAGCCACTAGTGAAACCTATGGCCGGGGTCTATTCTCTATCATATTAATCTACGTTATTTCTATTACGTTTATTTTACAATCTTTAGTTTTTATCTTTATCATAAAAATACCAAAAATATTATCTTATCATCTCTATCAGATCTCACTTTTGCAAGTGGCCGTGAAAGGATTAACAACCCCTTATCAGCGTTGGTTGCAAGGTTCTTATTTGTTTTGTGGAAGTGCGTGGGACTTGGCGTGGTCTCCTCTTGCGATTGATACCTTGGTTCTCAAAAACTGGGGAAATAATTATGCTACTTTTGCATCACACTTTCCTCTTCAAGGAAAACCAATGCGTTGCTCAAGAGGTAGAAGAATTCCTGGCGCCGTTGGGAGTCTACAGAAGTCAAGACATACCAAGTACCATCAAAACTCTTATCCCTCGCATTACATTATTTGCCATTTGCCTCTCATTTCCTCTCCCCACTTCACCGTTGCCGCTTTATTCTCCTTCTTACATTCATCTTTTTTTTTGCTTTGATGTCTTACTTGGCTGTTTGCTAGTTTGGTTGGAATAGTTGTTTATTTGTTGCTAAGCAGAGAACCTAAAGATCTATGGATCCTCATCCTCTTGCTAATCTTTTAAGAGATCCAATTATGATGAACCAATTGCTAGTTAGTTTGTGCACTAGATTATCTTTATGAAGTTTTGCTTGAAATTAGTGAATATGAAAATTGTGATGAAGAAATTTATGAAGAGATTCACGATAGCTCCTTGAATAAAAAGCATGATTGCAATGATTTTACTATAAATTCTCTTAATGTCAATTGTGCTAATATGCAAAACCCTAAGCTTGGGGATGCTAGTTTGCTATGTCTACTACTTATTGCAATGATCATGATTGGGGTGATTCTTCTTATGATCTTGAAAATTTATTTAAACCCCATGATGAATATGAGATTGATAATAGTGTTTGCAATAATATTGAAAGTGGGTTTGAAGAGTGTCAACTTTAGATCCCATATTTGGAGAATGTTCAATCTTATGGTATTTTTGATAAAAGTGGGTTTGGAGAGGTCATGACTTTAGTTAATGATAATCCCACTATTTTGGAAGAGTGTCAACTTCGTGTGCATGTGGCTCATGTTGAGAATATGTTATGTGATAGCTATTTTGTTGAATTTTCCTATGATCCTCCATGTAATTATTATGAGAGGAAAATATGGTTGTAGAAACTTTCATGTTACTAAATTACCTCTCGTTATGATGAGATTGCTATTGCTTCTTTCCGCTTCCTTGCATATGCTAGTTTTGCTTGCCTTGATAATTTGTTTGCCTATAAGATGCCTATGCATAGGAAGTATATTGACTTAGATGTGTTTTGTCCGTGTTTTATGATGCTCTCTTTGTGCTTCAATTCTTGTCTTTCTTGTGAGCATCATGGAAATCTCAATGCCTAGCTAAAAGGCTTTAAAGAAAAAGCGCTTGTTAGGAACAACCCAATATTTTACTTGCTCTTATTTAATAAATCTTTGATCTAGCCTCTGGTTAGATGTGGTTTTATGTTTTAATTACTGTTTGTGCCAAGCTAAACCTATAGGATCTTCTTAGATGATAGTTATTTGATCTTGCTAAAATTTCCGAAACTTTATGTTTCGAAAACAATTGTTTAAAATCACGAGCGTGATAAAATACTGATTCTGGGTCATCCTATTTTGGTAGAATTTTTGGGTTCCATAAGTTTACGTTAGCTCTGATTACTCTGATGATACATTTTTTTGGCAGATTCTGTTTTTCATGTGTTGTTTGCTTATTTTGATGATTTTATGGCTAGTAAAATGTGGATTGTACTAAAGTAGGGCACTCCTTTGTACCTTTACTTGTGCGGATCGTCGAGCAGCATGCAACCCTTAAGCGGAGGCGGAGAAACAGGAAAAGACAAAGCACAAGGCGACCAAGGCAATGCCAAGACTAGAACACAAGACAACAAAGGGGCAGGTGGAGTCCCCGGCAAGGCCCTTCTTGGTGACCTCAGACCTCTGCAAAAAGCCTTGCGAGGCAGTTTTCCCAACACCAGCAGTGAGCCACCCTTGAGCCTGGGTTCCAACCCAACCAAGCATGTGGAACTGGGGCTGGGAGGCACTGATGAGTGGCATGCAGATCTTCGTCAAGATCATAAACTCACAAGATTAGATAAGAACGGAAGGCAGCGACCCTCGGCGGGATCCTAGCGAGAGAGATCCACAAGACCCCGGCAAGCGCCTTGGGGCGACTGTGGCATACAGCAAGACCCTTGCAGGGCCCGACAAACCCTTGCCGGCGCCAGCGAGACGATTCGGACCCACTTGCCAAGGCTCCACTGTTCGCATCTGGTGCCGGTCGAACCAGCTGGGCGGCACCTGCGTGGCAACCAGCTTCTGAACCAACTCAGCAAGCACCTGCTTGGTGGCATGAGATCTTCGTGAAGACCACGCCACGCCACCTCGCAGCACGCACGCCTACCTTGCATGCATGCTGGCACAGGCGGCGTGTCGAAGCAGGAGAGGTGGCGGACAAGGCGAGCCTCGTTCCCATCCCGATGAAGCTAATGGACACCTAAGTAGCGCATTTAATGCATTTTGTCCCGTAATGCCGTTTGATAAGCACGCTGCTGTAGACCTTTCCACCTCACATGTGCCTATGGCAACCCCTTTCCCCTATAAAAGGAGGCCGAGGCGACCAGGAGGATTCGACTTTGGAACTACACCACCGTAGCTAGTTCAAAAGCTCAAGAACACTCAATACATCCACCAAAGCAGAACTAGGGTTTACACATCTCGCGGCCCAAACACAGGTAGCGATCCTTGTCTGGCTCCTGGACTGCTCTTCTCACAACCCCACATCCGCCGACCATAGAAGGATTCGGTGATCCCATAGCTGCCGTTCCCAAACATCTTTGGCGCGCGCCGGAGTAAGGAAGCTGTTGTGAAATCTGGTCTAGCAGTTAGCCTAGCAGTTCTTCATGGCCACGGCTTCCAAAGAAGAAAACGACGAAGAAAACGGCGCGCTACTGGCCTTGAAGGACACAGTCTTGTGACGAAGCTAAGTCATCCGAACTTTAAATATTCCCTTTTATATAAGGTTATTCCCCTCGGAGATCTCGTTCTTTGCATGGAAAACTTATGCGAGAGGGCCCTACTGCGATTAGTGGCCTATTGTTCTATTGAGTCCGCTCAACAGCTCAAGCCGCCCGTCGAGTGGCGAGAGCCTTCATAGCAAGCAACACTCTCGATTCGACTTCAGTCAAGCTCGACGAGTTCGGCGGCTGTGTTAGAAGCGGCAAGGTGGTTACTTTGACAGCAAGCACACCGGTGAGCCATTGGGGATCCGTCCTCAAAGGCGCCGCCACAGGTTCACCTTACAGCAAGCCTACCGGTTAACATAGGGTGGGCGTACAAGAGAAAAATCAAGCAGGGAATAACATGCATCGTATCAAAAATCTTGTAGAGTTATATTACATCAATTGTTGTTGCGGTTCTAACTAAAGATAGAAATTGTCTTGGCCATGAACCTGCAGCGGCGATAAATGTGAGGTGCCTAGTCGGCGCTGGCCCTCTACCCATTGGATTTTATCGATGCCATTGATGGCGGGCTCGATCCGCTCCTTGGCGCGATATCCACGCCCTCGACAAGCTCTCACTACAAAAAATACACTTTCGTGATGATACATGTTTGTCACGATGGGTCACGTTTTTTTCATGCATGTACATCATGACAAATTTATGACAGAATCAAGATAGTGTTCCATGACATTACCAAAATTATCATCATGGAGTGTCCACTTCCATGGCGATAAGCGCGTCCTGCGAAGTGCTTTACGTCAAGGGTGACCGACATGTGGCATCCACCGTGTGGAGCCGTTAAGCGATAGGGTCGGGTTTTGGATCCGATAACCCGTTAACAGCCCGACCAATGGGAAATTTCCGTGTAAAATTCTTATTGGCGGACGAAACACGTGTCGGCTCGATGGGTCAGATGAAACGCCTATGATATAACCGACCGTGCCGCCCTGCTGGCCCATTTAGCTTAAAGCGGCCCATTTGACTTGGTCAAAGTTAGCGGGCTGGCCCGAAAAAACTTTATTAGCGTTCTCTTCGCCAAATAGCCCATTTCACGGCCCGTTAGGCACTAAAATCGGCCCAACAACGTCATGTGGGCGTGGAATATCTTTACCAGCCCATTTCACTTCGGCGCATGTATGGCCCATGATGTCTTCGGCCTATGAGGCCTTATTATCTTCGACCCTTCTGAGCCCACGGTGACTCTAGCCCATAATGAACAGTAATTTTGTTGTACCGTTAGCTTTGAGCCTATTGGCGGCCCATCGTTCTTGGGCTCCTTTTCAGCCCTGATTAATTCCACCCGTTCTTGGCTGTTCCCTAATGGGCCAAATTATTATGGCGAAATCGGCCCGTTCTTGGCATGTTCCCCAAATGGGCCAAATTCGGCCCATGGAAATCGACCCGTTCTTGGCTTTTGTACTAATGGGCCAAATTAGTCCCATGGCAAGATTCCGTTCTAGAGCCGTCCTATATTACGGCCCATTAACGACCCGTTATGCTGATAAATTAAGCTTTTGAGTCCTATGGCACATAACGGCCCGTTATCGTGCTGAGCGATACCAATTACGCCGATTGGCCCATGTAGACCCATTTATCCGCGACACGAGGCCCACGATTCTGAGACCCATTTATCGGCGACCCAAGGCCCACGATTACGGGCCCATTTATCGGCGGCCCATAGGAGACCCATGGATCTCTGCCCGTATATGGCCCATGGGTGGTGGACCACTAACAAACCGAGGGAAAGAAGAATAGGAAATAAATAAAATTGAAACTAGCGCTAGGATATTAAAGCGATTGCACGAATACATCCACTCGACATCAAAGATAGCCACCGGTGCAAATACATGGAACACCTACACTATACAAAAATGGCTTCTGTTTTCTTCAGCGCGGTGGCTGCGTTGAAATAAATTTTGTATCGCACCAAAACAAATTACAACTATAGAACAAAAGGAAGGTTGGCATAAAACTTAATAGTCTAGCGGATAAATGCACCACGAGAAGTTGAAGCTTGGTTCATTTGACTTTGGCTATTCGTTTTCATCTGTATTATCGATGGAGCACCATTACCCCGCCTTCATTTCCCTAGGCTCACGAACAACATAGCAAATGTCGATGATACGGTTTCAAAACCATGCCTATCTTGATGACATTGAGCAATGTTTCTCCTTGTTTCACAAAGGGCCTCTGTTAGGGAATGGACTTGTGTGGGCCTTGAGATACAACATTGCTTTGAGCATATCTTGATCATGAGGCGGTTTGGACGATATTACCTTAACAACCAACCCGGTATTACGCGGAACATGCTTTTACTGTTGGTGGACAGGTACTAACCCGCTGCGACAGGCGACATTGTGGTTATAGTTGCCTCGCCACCTTGAGAAGGTGGCGAGTTCATCATTTTTCCATAGCTCATTTGAAAAGTTGAGGTTTACATTAGTAGTACGAATAGAAGATTTTAAGGAGCAGCAAAACCAAACAAAATAGCTTTGGTCTATATCTGAACTTATACTTGTGAACCCATGTAAAATATTAGTTGTATTTTAAAGTACATAATAAAACCAGGTTCCAAACATATGACCATGTACCATCGCTAATGTATTGTCTATTTCTTCACATTGTATTGAGGGCTAAGGATAAAGGGCGAAGTTTATAATACGGTAAGCATAGTATGACATCATTCATATCACAAAACAAGCGAGAACAGACTAACGAGGCAATTGTAACATTGTGTGGGCAAGTCCGACCTGGAACTAGATTACGGGTCAAGATCAAAGAACATCACTCCTCCTTTTAAACCTTGAAGGTGCAATGATCGCTAAGACAATTGTGCATAAAATTGAAAAGTAATAGACATTGGCTGCAAACCATGCAGTTCAAGGCACGTCGAGGAAGTAGTAGTAGTTAAAAGCATGAGGATTAAGGACTTACAACAGGCGGCTTTGGCGGTGTAGTCCGCCCTTCTTCTTCTTTGGTGTGACCAGTCCTTGCGCTTTCTCTGCCGGCTTTCCTGCGCATTCGAACAAGTCAATATAGATCTGATAATATGGTACAGCGAAAAGAGTGAAACAGCAGCTAATTACAAGAGCCTCGCGATTGTGCAATATAGCTACGAGATCACAGTAAATGCATTGGAATTTCACTTTCGTGCAGTTGGCCTTGTTCTTTGAGCAGTTCACCTACAAGAAGATAGATTTGTGTGGCACATGCGTCAATAGGACTTCAACATGTGATCTTATCACATATATAAATCTACGTCGTCGGATCGGACCTGTGTTTAACAAGGCCCCTCAGTCTTCATCCGATATATTTTCCGGAGATGTTTGGGAAAGTTCTTTATTAGCCTTGCCTTCAAAGTGAGTTTTCCTCAAGTTATACCGATCTTGTCATGAGCAGACTTGAAAACATGGGTGCAAGCTTGTCTAGTTGCAGCATCTTGGCTATCAACTTGAACCTCATCTGTTGAAAATTATAGGAGTCTCATTATCACCAACCTAGAAAGTATGGAATGAGAGCAAGGCGATATTACTAGTTCCATACATAACCATACTTGATAAATGGTCGAGGAAGGTGTTGAGCTGGGTTTCATCTTTGGCATTCTGTCTTGAATCCATATTGGGAGGATACGTACATGACACTGATGGCAACATACCTCTGATACTAACTTTGGCTGACTCTGTAGCATCACGTGGCCTTTTAAACCTGCCTCAAAACAGATCTCCATTATTCCTCCTCTAGATTTAGTTAACCTATCGAGCATTATCACGATGTTTGTTTCCTCTTGCGCCTAGGTGCTAGTCCAACATCGAACATAGGAAGTGTTAGTGTACATCAAACTATGAGACTACATATAAAGAAGCATGCAAGCTGTAACTTGACTCCAACAACTACCTTCTTGCTGTTGATGCTCACAAGGTTCATCGATATTGCCAACTCGTCTTGTGTCAAAGTGCTTGGGAAGTAGTGTCGGTGGCAAGGGAGCTTGGAGCGTCTGCTAGCTCGGTTGACGGACAAGTATGTCGTGCGATTGGTAATCTTGTGGTAGGTGTTGCAAGAACTAGGGCTGTCTCTGCTTGTTTGGTGGCAGCTATTTGTTTCTGTTTGGCTTTTTGCATCTCGTGTAGCATGGGATGCCGTGTTTGTAGAATTTTCATTGGACTTTCACCTTCTATTGCACCATCGGTACGAGAATCTGCGGATTCATCCGCTTCTCATTCCCTGCCATTCTGTTTCTTCCTCTTCCTCTATGCCATGTTAAGTCAAGCCGAAAGAAAAGCGAATAACAATTTAGTTCTTGAGAACAAATTGATGCATGATCTGAGCAACTGAACTTTGATGTTAGACAACCACATGATAGGAGGATGTAATATGTATGAAAAAGGGACGGAAGAGATAACGAACTATGATGTGTAAACTAAGAAGAAGACATTTCACCAAATTAGAAGCAATGCAATGGAAGGTAGACACCATATGAAAGATGCTACAAATATCGCTCTTGAAGTTAACAGTGTCTCGGCATAAATGGCGTTTAAACAAATGTGAAGCGATACAAGAAATAAATCATATGCAAGATGCAAACAACATCACACTACCATGTTAGGGTCTCTCGTCATTAGTGCCATTGCATATTCACAGCATTGCATATTCACAGACTTATGATGTGTAAACTAAGAGAAGGCATTTCAACAAATTAGAAGCAATGAAAGCTAGACACCATATGAAAGATGCAGCGAATATCACTCTACCAAGTTAAAAGCTGTCTCGTCATAAGTGCCATTTCAACAAATTAGTAGTACAAGCTAGAAAAGAATGTGAGATGTAACCTATATCACACTCCGAAGTCAAGCGTGTCTTATGATAAGTGATTGTTGCAGGTTACACAACAGTAGTAATTTGATGTAAGAACATGGTGTGATAGACAGATATTGTATGTTCTAGAAAGCAGGAACACGTGTCTTATTCAAGTATAATGTGTAAAAGTAAGCGATGGAATTCAACAAAATTAGAAGCAATACAAGCTAGACATCACACATAACATGCAACCACATATACGATTGCCAAGTTAGAGGGCACGGTGATCTGCACTAGGGAGCGTGCTCATCATAAACACAGCTTTGTTGAGTGTCTATGCATGTGTTGTCTTGGAAATCATCTTGGGGTGTGGAGGAGTAGAAGCTAGAGGCCCTCCGTTTGGAAGGAGCACCTTTATCCGCTGCCTTGCTAACTTCCTTCCACTTTATTGATTTTGAATTGTCAAGTAAAACCGACAAGAAAAGCAATAAAATTCTCTCTTCAAAACTCATTCATGCATAATCTTGACAATCACTACTTTGATGTAAGGCAAACACATGATACGAGGATGGAATATGTCGAAAAACGAGACATGGCATGTTCACAACTGTTTGTGTAAACTAAGCGAAACCATTCCGACAAATAAGAAGCAATGCAAGCTAGACACCACATGAAAGATGCAACCAATATGACTCTGCCAAGTTAAAAGCGTCCCATCATAAATGGAATTTCAACAAATTAGAAGCAGTGCATGCTATAAATCATATGAAAGATGCAACTAATATCATTTGCATATACTAAAGGTGTCTCGTCATATTGATTGATCACGGGATACAAAAAAACAATAGTTTTATGTAAGGACATGCTTAATGACAGATGTACTATGTACTAAATACAGGAAGGCATGTCACATTACAGGTATAATGTCACATTACGGAGTATAAGCTAAGCGAGACTAGCACATGCAGTTTAACAGATTGGAAGAATTACAATCTAGACACCATATGCAACATGCAACCACATATCACGCTGCCAAGTTAGAGCAAGCACTGCGATGCTAGTGTAGAAATCTGTAATCAACTCTGAGCTCGTTCACTATCTTCATCTAGCATTTCATTTCTTGAGAATCATGTGGGAGGCTGGCTGTATTCTTTAAATGAGGTAGTCCCCTTGCACGCTGCCTCGTCATAAGTGATTGATGAGGGATACACAAGAACATTAGTTTGATGTAAGAACATGGTTAATACAGGATGTACTAGTGTACCAAAAGCAAAGGCATGTCATATTCAAAGGTATAATGTGTAAGCTAAGCAGATGCAATTTAACCAAATTGGAAGCAATACAAGCTAGACATCTGGTGGAGTGGTGAACATGATCATCTAGGACACGAGAGCCTGGTGGGAGGCGGGCTGCTTCATACCATCAGCGGCTTTTAGTTGGCTTCAGGCTGATGCCTGTCTTTGTTGGGCTTGTCACTAAGATAAAGACCGACTTGACCTTTCGAATACAAGCTAGACACCATATGAACATGCAACCACATATGACACATGAAGTTAAAGCAAGCACACAGGATGGTGGTTCATTGCGGCGAGTCATCAACTCGAGCTCGTTTACCGTCTCCATCTCTGCTGCACCCTTTATAAGCGTTATAGCGTTTCTTGCCTACCACATCTGAAGTGGGCGACTTCTCTCTTTTCTTTTGCTTCTCTTCGGTAGGAGAGTCGAAATACCCTTGCATAAAAACACAATAGTGAGAGTATGGGTGAAGTGTGTGCAGAACTAGTGCCTTTGTAAAAGTAGCAGATAGTAGGTGGCTGAAAAATAAATGACGGAGACATATGATAGCTCTACAACATTGCATGGCAAACAAAATTAGATTCTACTCCGTATGATTTTGTAATATATGAGCACAGGAAATGCAGGTACTCCTCCAGCACACCACCACATGTGGTCATATCTAAGATAATAGTCGACTGAAAATAAATAGGTCAGTCGATTTTTTTAATGAACCGTCCGATCTATAAGGACGGCAGATGGCCGTCTACCTCCCCGATCCTTTGGGATCTTTCTCGAACCGCCG
>JAHIAM010015809.1:0-12095 GCA_021605205.1 Aegilops longissima
TTCATCTGCTATGCTAGTTCGCGTGATTAATTCAATCTCTGCTACCGTAGTCATGATTTATCTTCTGTTTATTCGGATTAAATCTCGTAGTAATTTGCTCATATTTCCAACAATCCAAAAACCTGATTATAGGCAATTTACTCCGAGTGTTTTTGCTGCGCATCTGAAGCCGCATGCCTTTAAGGGGGCGCAATATAAGAGGTGGCACACGAGAGCAGTCTATTGGTTCCAGACCATGGGTTGCTATGACGCCACCAAGGGCAAGCCTGAGGGCGATCTTAATCCAACACAACTAGAAGCTTTTGAGAAGATCGATACTCTTTTTAAAGGCGCTCTTCTTAGTGTTCTAGATGATTCCATTGTGGATTCGTAATGTCGTTTGAAAACGGCAAGGACATGTGGGCTGCGCTCGAGGCCAAGTTTGGTGCCTCGGACGCCGGCAACGAGTTGTACGTCATGGAGCAATTCTATAACTACAAGATGACCGATGAGCACGCTGTTGTACAGCAGGCTCATGAGATATAGTCACTCGCAAAAGAACTTGAGTACTTCAAGTGTGTGTTGCCGGACAAATTTGTTGCCCAAGGCATCATTGCCAAGCTTCCACCTTCATGGAACAATTTTGTTACTTCCCTGAAACACAAGAGACAGGAGTTTTCCGTTGCGGGTCTTATTGGTACTCTTGATGTTGAAGAGAAGGCGAGAGAAAAGGACACACGTGCTCGAGTTGCCGAGGGAGCTTCTAGTGCCCACATGGTACAAAAGAAGAACTTCTAGCCCAACAAGTTCAAAAACAACAAGAACAAAACTCAGGGCAAAGGTAAGTTTGATACAAAGAACAAGCCATCGCATTCTACCAACTTCAAGAAGAATTCTCATAAGAAGGGGAAGGGACTTTGCCATGTCTCGGTGAACCTAATCACCGGGCTCTGAAGTGTCCTAACCGCTTTGAGGAGCGCGAACATCAGAAGAGCGGCAAGTCCGCTAATGTTGTCATCGGTGATACTGATATGAAGGAATCAGGGTACGGTATTTTTCCTATCATCCTTTCAGTATTTCAATCCCCTGATTGGTTAATTGACACCGGTGCCAATGTACATGTTTGTGCTGACGCCTCCATGTTTTCTTCTTACCAGGCCACAGGAACTTCTCCCGTGCTGATGAGGAACGGGTCACATGCCATCGTTCGAGGTGTTGGTACGGTCGATCTAAAGTTTACTTCGGGGAAGACAGTGCATTTGAAGAACGTTCATCATGTGTCGTCCATCAATAAAAATCTCGTTAGCGGTTCCCGTTTATGTCGAGATGGTTTTAAGTTGGTTTTCGAATCCAATAAAGTTGTAATTTCTAAGTTTGGACAATTTGTTGGAAAAGGCTATGAGAGCGGAGGCTTGTTCCGCCTGTCTTTGTCAGATATTTGCACTAAAGTTATTAATAATGTTTGCCACAATAATGAGTCTGATATTTGGCATTCACCACTTTGTCACATTAACTTTGGTTGCATGACGCGGCTAGCAATATGAATTTAATTCTGAAAATCTCTACTGTCAAAGGCTCTAAGTGCCAAGTACGTGTGCAAGCTAAGCAACCTCGCAAGTCCCATAAGACTGCAGTGGCAAGAGACTTGGCGCCAATAGAGCTTATACATTCTGATCTTTGTGAGATGAATGGCGTGTTGACAAAAGGTGGAAAGAGATACTTCATGACGTTGATTGATGACTCCACTAGATATTGTTATGTGTATCTTCTGAAATCAAAAGATGGGGCTTTAGCATTCTTCAAAAACTATAAAGCTGAGGCAGAGAACCAACTTGATCGAAAAATTAAACAACTTAGGTCCGATCGTGGTGGAGAGTATTTTTCCAATGAATTTGATCTATTTTGTGTGGATCATGGTATAATCCATGAGAGGACGCCTCCCTACTCACCTCAGTCAAATGGGTAGCCGAAAGAAAGAACCGAACTCTAACTGATATGGTTAACACCATGTTAGACACATCGGGTCTTTCCAAGGAATGGTGGGGGGAGGCGCTAATGACTACATGTCATGTCCTAAACCGAGTTCCCACAAAGCATAAGACCATGACTCCATTTGAGGAATGGGAAAGGAAAAGATTGAAACTCTCTTACCTACGTACTTGGGGTTGTTTGGCGTAAGTCAATATACCAATTCCCAAGAAGCGCAAGCTTGGACCAAAAACCGTGGATTGTGTTCTTATGGGCTATGCTTTTCATAGCAGTTGCTATAGATTTTTGATAATAAAATCTGAGGTATCCGACATGCATGTTGGTACGATTATGGAGTCGAATGACGCGACTTTCTTTGAGGACATATTTCCTATGAAGGATATGTCGAGTTCATCAAACCAGGAGATACCTACTCCATCTAGTGAGGAATTCGTTGTAATTCCAGAACCCACAATTGCAATGGAACACGTTGAGAATCCTGTTGAGGGTGACAATGGAACTCTTGTGAGGAGTAAGAGACAGAGGACTGCAAAGTCTTTTGGTGATGATTTCTTTGTGTACCTTGTGGATGACACACCCAGGACTATTTCAGAAGCCTATGCATCTCCTGATGCTGACTACTGGAAGGAAGCTGTTCGTAGCGAGATGGATTTCATCTTAGCTAACGGTACCTGGGAGATCACTGACCGTCCTTATGGGTGCAAACCTGTAGGATGTAAATGGGTGTTCAAGAAGAAGCTTAGACCTGATGGTACAATTGAAAAGTACAAGGCACGGCTTGTGGCCAAGGGTTATACCCAGAAACAAGGTGAAGACTTCTTTGATACTTACTCACCCGTGGCTAGACTGACCACAATTCGGGTGCTACTATCACTTGCTACCTCACATGGTCTTCTCATTCATAAAATGGACGTTAAGACGGCTTTCCTCAATGGAGAGTTGAAGGAGGAAATTTACATGGATCAGCCAGATGGTTTTGTAGTACCTGGTCAGGAAGGAAAGGTGTACAAGTTATTAAAGTCTTTATATGGCCTTAAACAAGCTCCTAAGGAGTGGCATGAGAAGTTCGAAAGAACATTAACTGCTGCCGGCTTTGTAGTAAACGATGGTGACAAGTGCGTGTACTATCGCTATGGTGGGGGCGAAGGAGTTATTCTTTGTCTGTATGTCGACGACATATTGATCTTTGGAACCAAACTTTATTTAATCAAGGAGGTTAAGGATTTCTTATCTCGCTGTTTTGAGACGAAGGATCTAGGAGTAGCTGATGTTATCTTAAACATCAAGCTGTTGAGAGATGAGAATGGTAGGATCACACTGCTTCAGTCTCACTATGTGGAAAAGGTCTTGAGTCGTTTTGGGTATAGCGACTGCACGCCTTCTCCAACTCCATATGATACTAGTGTGTTGCTTTGAAAGAATCGACGAATTGCTAGAGATCAACCGAGGTATTCTCAGATTATTGGCTCGCTTATGTATTTGGCGAGTGCCATGAGGCCTGACATCTCGTTTGCTGTTAGCAAGCTGAGTCGGTTTGTGCCAAAACCTCGAGATGATCATTGGCATGCGCTTGAGAGAGTTATGCGCTATTTGAAAGGCACTGTGAGCTATGGGATTCACTACACCGGGTATCCAAGGGTACTGAAGGGTTATAGTGACTCAAACTGGATATCTGATGCTGATCAGATTAAGGCCACAAGTGGTTATGTTTTTACACTTGGTGGTGGCGCTGTTTCCTGGAAGTCTTGCAAGCAGACCATCTTAACGAGGTCAACTATGGAAGCAGAACTCACATCATTAGACACTGGCACTGTTGAAGCAGAGTGGCTTCGTGAGCTCTTGATGGACTTACCTATGGTTGAAAAACCAATACCCCTATCCTGATGAACTGTGATAATCAAACTGTGATCATCAAGATAAACAGTTCTAAGGACAATATGAAGTCCTCAAGGCATGTGAAGAGGAGACTAAAATCTGTCAGAAAATTGAGGAACTCCATAGTTATTACGTTGGATTCTATCCAAACAACGAAAAACTTGGCAGATCCCTTCATAAAGGGTCTATCACGTAATGTGATAGATAATGCATCGATGGAGATGGGTTTGAGACCCACCGCATGAGTTGTACATAATGGTAACCCACTCTATGTGATCGGAGGTCCCGTGAAGTAGAAGTGGGAGACAAGCTGTTGATCAGCTGAGAGGAGAGTATCCCTATTTTTAATTATCCCACTCCGTGAAGATGCAATACTCTCCTGATCTACATGGCAGGTTGATATTTATCTTAATGTGTTCCAAGTGGCTTATTTGAGTAAGCAGAGATGTTGTCCTGCAGAGAATCTCCTGAGGAACACACCTATATGAATTTGACTGTTAACGTCGCAGTCTGTGAGAATTGGGTGTTCTCTAATAAATTCATGAAAGGCCCTGGAGTATGACGTATACGCTCCACCCGCGGGAAAGCCTTGCGGCATCCCGGTATCGGTCAAGAATTTGTGTGAAACTAGTCTCGCAGAAAACTTGTAGTTCAAGGCATAGTCCCCTATTCAAGTTGTGATCTAGTGTAGCATAAAACTCTAAGTGGAAGTTCAACTTCACAGTCTCCACTAAGCACCGGTATATAAACAATATTTTGGAACTAAATGATGAGATGTGCCAATGAGACTTTGTTGGGGATTGTTGGAATTTTGCTAGTAGACCTTTGGCCCAAAGCCCAACTAAAATTCTGAAATTCTCTTGGCCCATTCATGCGCACATGTGAGTGGAGTGAGTGAGGCTAAAGTTTAGTCCCACCTCATAAGTTGAGAGAGAGTTGCACCTCTTTATAAGGTGAGCTCTTCTACCACTTGTATGAGCATGAGAAGAGGAGACCTACACGCGCGCTCCTCCTCCTCGCTCACCTCGCAACGCCACGCCACGCCTCGTCACGCCGCGCCGCGCCGCGCCGCGGGTTGCGGGGTTGAGCTGAGCCGAGGACAGAGCTATGCATCCTCGACGACATGGGCGACAACGTCAACGCCGACGGTGCTGCTCCCGCTGCACCGTATGTGATTCTATCCTTCCTGTTCGAGATCATGGTAGAATTCATGTTTCTAGTATGTGATTTGTTCATCTGCTATGCTAGTTTGCATGATTAGTTCAATCTCTGCTACATGTAGTCATGATTTATCTTCTGTTTATTCGGATTAAATATCGTAGTAATTTGCTCATATTTTCAACAGTAAGTACTGATGTTTTTATGACAGGATGTATTAGTAGTTTAGAAATCTAGGGTCATCTCCACTATATATGTTATTTACGAATTTCTAAAACAAAACATAAGCAATAGTTGGTGCTTGTCGTGGGGCCATAAACCATTTTCTCGACCAAATGAGAGCGATAGGAGTCTCCCTGATTGGACCAATGTTGTTAAGTTTTCACCATTCGGTGGTATTTTTGTTATGACGACAAGGTTGACTGACCTACAGAATGATGACTTGGTAAAACGTTATCACCCCACTAATTGCGTGTGTGAGTTGCTATATATCATGCTTTGTTTGACAGGCGGCTTTATTGGGCTGGGTATCATCGTTCAGTCGTATGTGGTATGCATGTGTTGTGAGGCGGCCACAACCACATGATGTAGTTTGCGCCGCCGCCAGCCTTCAGGGGCTCATTCTGTCTATAGGAAAAAATCCCGTAGAAAGAAATCATACGGGAATCCAACAAAACTCCTAGAGACATGCAAAGATCAGGAGCTAACATCATATGTTCGAGGGCTTTGCCGCTGAGCTCAACAAGGATGACGAATTGCCGCTGAGTTCAAGCGCCCCATGGAGGTCTCAGATCCGGAGGCGGAGCGGCGTCGTGAGCGCGAGCTGCGCGTCAACGCTAAGAGGGCGATGCGGGAGCGGTCGGATGGTCGGGAGGCCAGGGCCGAGCGAGGCGGTTCCCGCGACCAGGGCGGGCGCGAGGGGGATTGGGGTCCTCCTCCCCAGTGGTGGACTCAGCAGCAGGAAAGAAAGAAGAAGAAGAAGGTTAACCAGCGACGGCGCGAGCTTGAGAAGAAGCCGGAGGCGCATCCTTACTGTGGTGGGGGCCATGGTGAGCCGCTGGCTCAGAAGCAGCGGGCGGCTGCAGATCCATTGGCAGTTTCCTTCCCCTCCTCCTCCAAGGGCACGGCGGAGGAACCCATTCCGGTGGAAGAAGTGCCCGATGTGGAGTGCTTCAAGTGCGGCTGCCTCGGGTACTATCAGTCCAAGTGCAAATTCCTTCCCCTCTGTGTGCTGTGTAAGGAGGAGGGACATGCGTCTGCGCACTGCCCGACGAGGGGTCGGCAGCTGCAATTGCAGACCATGGGGAGCGCTATCGCCGGTGAGGGCTTCTTCTGCTTGGAGTTCGACGAGGAGGCCGAGGGCGAGCTGCCAGTGGACGCGCGGATTGAAAATGCGGCCATCCTATCGGCTGAGCCAGGGCGGCTCAACCTTTGCATCCTCAAGCAGGAACTACAACACATGGTGACCGGATCTTGGGATTGGCAAGTGACACAGGTGGGCGACAATGATTTCCTGGTGGTTTTCCCTTCCGCAGATCTGCTTCACATGGCGAAAACGAGTGGGAAACTTTTTCTGTCAATCAATGACACCACGACATCGGTTCGGGATATGCTTCACGAGGAGGTGCAGCCAATGGCCATGCCAGAGACTTGGCTTCGGCTGCACGGCATCCCAAAGAAACACAGGCGTGAGGATCGCATAAGGGAAGGGTTCCGGATGCTTGGTCGCCCGATTGTGGTGGATGAATTGTCCCTCATCAGGATGGGGCCTGTGAGGATGAAGTTAGCATGCAAGGCTCCAGAGAAACTGAATGGATTTGTGGAAGTGTGGTTCAATCATGAAGGTTACCAGATCAAGGTGGAGCGCGAGGTTCTGCCCAAGCGTGGGGGAGATCGTGTGATGAATGGTTCTGATCCTCCCAACCCCCCGCCAACAGACTCTGCGGGTCACGGTGGAGCTCGGCCATCGGGTAGCGCTCCGCCTAAAGGGGCCGCTCCTGGTAATGAACCTCAGGGAGAGGACCGGGCGCCCTCCAAGGCTTCTGGCGGCGACACCACGATGCAGGATACGGTCGAAGAAGGGGATGACAGCCAACAGGACTACTCTATTGACACGGAGACTTGGGACAAGCTGGGAGCGATGTCCACTGATTCGGGGGCCTTGGGTGTGGCGACCCAGGACTTCCATCCCTGGCTAGATCCTTGCCGCTATCCTTTGACGAATACGGATCCAACATCCCGGCACTGGCAAGGGCTCAGACGGAGACTCAAGAGGTGGTTGGGGCCATCGTGGTTGCGGACCCGTTGTCTTCCCTTCCTGTGGCTCCGGGGACCGACAACGACCTGACCCCTTCGAACAAGCGTGATTCCAACAGTGCGGGACGTCAGGCTAAGAAGACGGCTGGGCGGAAGCCAGCCCCCAAGACAGTGGCGACGGTGGCGGTGGCGAGGCTGGGTGGCGAGCTGGGGGAGGCGTTGGGCAAGGCAGACGTGGGAAGCAAGGCAAGACTGCGGCTCACTGAGAATTGACGTCGTTGCAAAGCGCTAAACTGCGGCTCACTGAGAAGAACCTGGAGGCTACAGGTAATCCCCTACCATCTTACCGTATCTTGAACGCTTTTACGGACGATCAGCTTGCTAGCATTCTGGATGATAGTGGCGTGGCGATTAGTGCCCCTTGTAGCGAGATTATCTCTATGGTTCGTGCACGGGAGGAAGCTCAGGCCATGCTTGTGGCTGCGGCTGCTCGTGGGGACGATCAGAACCAGCGAGCCATCGTTCCGGGTGCGGATGGCAGCGAGGCAGTGCCCGAGGAGGAAACAGAGGCTAGGGAGGCCTCTGTTTTTCCTTCTTCCAGCCGGATGCCGGCTTGGAAGCGCGTGGCGAAAGCGGTGACATCCAGCGGGGTGCGCCTGCGCAATCGTATCATTTAAATGCGTTATCTTTTTTGGAACATTCGGGGTTGTGGCCACGGGGGGCGACGTACACAACTCAAGGAGTATATTGCCAGAGAGAGGATTGACGTGGTAGCCCTACAGGAAACGATCAAAGCTGACTTCTCGTTCCGTGATCTTCTAGCTTTCGATCCTTTACAGCGTTTCTCTTGGCACTGGATGCCCTCAGCGGGCCACTCGGGTGGTATCTTAATGGGCTGTAATAATGATATCTGTGATGTATTGCAATGGGATGTTGGTGTATTTTTCTTTCTGCTACCATTAGACACCGCGTCTCGGGCCTTTCATGGGTAGTGGTGTGCGTTTATGGGCCGGCAAATCACTCGTGATCGGCTGTTTTCTTACAGGAATTAACTAATTTGGTAGGGGCCAAACGAGCTATCAATTTGCCCATGGTTGTTGGTGGGGACTTCAATCTTATCCGCTCGGGTGCGGACAAAGGCAACGCCAACATTGACTGGACTCGGGTGTCCATGTTCAATGCGGCCATAGCGGCATCGGCGTTGCGTGAGGCCGCTCGGACCGGTGCGAGATATACCTGGACAAACAAGCAGTTGTGCCCGGTCCGGAGCGTGTTGGATAGGGTATTTTTTACCCCCGAATGGGAGGTTTTATTTCCCCTATCCAATCTGGTGGCCGAAACTAGAATTGGCTCGGACCATGTACCGTTGATATTTTCTTCTGGGGAGGAATATATTAGGCTAAGCCCCCGATTCTATTTCGAAACGTCTTGGTTTGAGTCCGAGGGGTTTGCCCAGATGGTGTCGGATCGTTGGGATACGATCTGCCACCAGCTTGGTCCGCAGCGGGGACCGGCAGAGCGCTGGAACTTGGCGGCAACCAAACTCCGGGCTTTCCTGCGTGGTTGGGGGGCTAACCACGGCAGCGAATCCAAGCGAGAGCGGGCCCAAATTGTTGAGGCAATTGCCGCGCTAGACTTGGAGGCTGACCGACGCTCCTTCTCAGAGAGTGAATGGGCCTTGCGTTATGACTTGGAGCGCCAAGTTCTTGCCATACTCCGGGCCGAAGAGGAGTACTGGCGCCGCAGGAGCGGGATCAAGTGGGTCACGAAAGGAGACGCTAATACCGGCTATTTTCATGCTTACGCTAACGGTAGAAAACAGAAAAGTACGATTCTTAGATTACAATCCGATCAAGGACTCTTACTTTCCAATGAGCTCATCGTGGCTCACATTTATGAGTTCTTCATCGGGCTGTTGGGAACGGCCGAGGAGAAAACTCTTTGCCTCCGGGACGACCTTTGGGACCCTGCTGATCGGATCTCACAGGAGGAGAACGATGGGCTCGTCCTCTCTTTCCTTCCGGAGGAAATAGATCGTGCCGTTCACGATATGAAAACGGGCACGGCGCCCGGACCGGATGGGTGGCCGGTGGAATTTTTCAAGAAATTCTAGTCTAAGCTCAAATATCTTTTCTACGACTTAGTGAACGGCTATGCGTTGGGTACCGTGGACCTATCTCGTCTCAACTACGGGGCTATTAGTCTGATACCTAAGGTTAAAGGAGCCGACGACATCAAGCAGTTTCGGCCTATTACTCTGATTAATGTCCCTTTCAAGATTTGTGCAAAAGCATACGCCTCCCGCTTGGCGCCCGTCGCTCAATGAGTGATTAGCCCTAGCCAATCCGGTTTCCTCAAGAAGCATAATATTCTTGAAGGGCCGTTAGCGCTTCTCGAAATCGTCCATGAGCTCAATCGTACCAAGTCTAGAGGTGTTCTCCTTAAGTTAGATTTTGAGAAAGCTTACGATCGCGTGAACTGGGAGTTCGTGCGAGAGGTCCTCATCAAAAAGGGTTTTGATGTGGGCTTTGTCCACCGTATCATGCACCTTGTGAGTACTGGACACACGGCTGTGACTATCAATGGTGTAATGGGCAAATTCTTTCGCAACAAACGTGGCCTTAGGCAGGGAGATCCTAGCTCTCCCTTGATCTTCAATTTTTTTGCAGACGCTTTGGCGGCTTTGATCAGCAAAGCCAGGGCTGCGGGGCATATCAAAGGGTTGATCTCCCACCTCATCCCCGGCGGCGTGACTCATCTGCAATACGCGGATGACACGATGTTGCTTCAAGCTAGACGACCATAGCATTGCAACAATTAAGTTGCTTTTGATTGCTTTTGAGATTCTTTCGGGTCTAAAGATTAATTTCCTCAAAAGCGAAGTGATCACCATAGGGATGGATGATCACGAAGGTCGGAGAGTCGCAAACTTGCTCAATTGTAAGATTGGGAAGTTTCCGATCAAATACTTGGGCCTACCGATAAACCACAAAAACTTGACGATTGCCGACTGGGCGCCACTTTCCGGCAAAGTGGTGAACCGGGTTAGTCCGTGGAGAGGTAGGTTCATGTCCTCTGCTGCTAGGTTAATTTTGACCAATTCTAGCTTATCTTCCTTGCATATCTTTACGATGGGTATGTTCCTCCTAGCAGATGAAGTGCATGCCAAGCTTGACACGCCTCGCGCCCAGTTCTTTTGGAAAGGAACTGGGACAAAACGCAAATACCATCTGGTTAAGTGGGCTGCGGTCTGTCGCCCTAAGAAGTTCGGTGGTCTGGGGATCATGAATTCGAAGTTGATGAACATTGCACTACTTACCAAATGGTGGTGCCGCCTTGCCCAAAACGAGAAGGGTCTCTGGGCTGATATTCTCCAGGCCAAGTATTTCCTGGATGGCAACCTCTTTAAGGCCAAGTCCAAAGGATCGTCCTTTTGGAATGGCATTCAAGCGGTTAGGCCAGCGTTTGCGGTTGGGGCCAAGTTTGCTGTCAACAACGGCAAGTCCACGCGATTTTGGTTGGATTGCTGGAAGGGCCAGACTCCGCTGTGGCAGTCCTTCCCGCAGCTGTATCAGCTTGCCACAGACACGCACATTATGGTCGCTGACGCTCTCAGAGTGCACCCCCGGCGATCTCCTTCTTCAGACCTCTGGAAGCGGGAGAGGCGACGGCTTGGGAGGCACTGGTGGCTGAGCTTGAGGGATGGAGTCTCAACCACGATCAAGATCAGATTGATTGGAAGCTTACGGCTTCTCGTAAATTCTCAGTCAAATCCTTATACGAGAAGCTTGCGGAAGGGAATGGGCTTGATATGGCCAGGGGGTTGTGGAAGGCTGGCATTCCCCTCAAAATCAAGATCTTTTTGTGGCAAATGTTCCGCAACCGTCTTCCAACCTCGGATAATGTGGCCAAACGCAACGGGCCGGCGAACGGGACATGCGCCATCTGCGGTCTTGGGGAGGACGCTAACCACGTCTTCTTCAAGTGCTGCCTTGCTAGATTTGCGTGGAGCGCTGTTAGGGATACATTTAAGCAGAATTGGAACCCGCAAAATAGCTCGGACCTTCTGTCTTTGTTAACCGCACAGAGGGGTGCGAATGCGCGTGTGGTGTGGCGATGCGTTGGGGCGTTGTTTTGGTCCATTTGGACTGTGAGGAACAAAATTACTATCGAACATAAGTTCCCTGCTCACCTAGCTGAGATTCTTTTCAAATGTCATATTTTCCTACAGGCTTGGGGGCGCCATTAGGGAAGCAGCGTGACGAGGGGCGCATGAACGAGATCATGGAGCAGATCAAAGCATGCACGGCAAGAGCAAGACTTGAAGATCCGCCAGATTGAGCTTTTATGTCTAGTATCTTTATGGTTACGTGCTTTTAGCATCCTCGTGAACTTTAGTCTTCTACTTTGTCGGGACCGCAAGCCCGCTGAACTCAAGTGTTATGTTGGTGTGGATTATGCCTGGTTTGGATGCTATGCTGCCATGTGGCTTTATTAATTTAAAGCCGGACGCTGTGTGCGTCTACGTTCCAAAAAAAAGATATTGGTCTGGATCATGGTCCACCCACACCCACATTCGATATTGTGATCTTCTGGCATCAATTTTTGAGATAGTGTATGTGCCAGTTCCACTCCTGTCCTTAAAGTATGGCGAGAATCATCAACCACTAATTAATTTTTGAGATAGTGTAGGTGCCAGTTCCACTCCTGTCGTTAAAGTATGGCGACAATCATCAACCACTAATTTTGGTATATATATATATATTTATCAGATCAACCTACTGCATGCTGATAAAGGTAGGCAGTAAAATAAGATATATTCATCTAGGGAACACAAT
>JAHIAM010015812.1:0-16023 GCA_021605205.1 Aegilops longissima
ATGACATGACTTCTTCCATTTTGAAATGAATAGGGTTTTGGAAAAAGAATTGAATTTCATTTGGGAAGTTTTCAAATCAAAGCTTTATGCAACTCAATGATTTTCATGAGGAAGATAAAATGACTTCTTCAATTATATGAAATAGGAGTTGGAAGTTATAATGAATCAAGTTGAAAATCATTTGAAAGTGCTTTGAAACCCTCTTTCAAATTTTGAGTTTTGAATTTGAATTTCAAACTTTGGTGTGGGAAACATTTCAAAAACTAAGCCGATAAATACTTGATCAAAAGTATGAAGGACAAACATGACACTCCAAAATATCAGAAAAACAATGCCAAAAGATTTGGATTCAAATCTGAAATTTATTTAATTTGAAAAAAATGGATTTTATAAAGTTTGGATTTGCCTTTGGAAAAATGTTCAAATGAAAGGAATATTCCCGATCATTTTGGTATATATATACCCTATATAAATTATTTATAGTTTAGGTTTTATTTTGTTTTGTTTTAATTAAAAAAAAAAAACCCGGCGGACCACCCCCACGGCCAGGGGAACCCCAGGGCCCACCCAGGCTTACCCCGGCGGCCAAGCTTCCCCTCACCCCTGCCCGCCGAACCCGTTGGCATCGGTGACCGCTCCCCTCGCCCCTCTCTCTCTCAACGCCTCGTGGGCCCGCCCTCTTCCCCCCCCCGCCTACCTCGGGAGATCGCGGATCCCGAAGATCCGGATCCCGATCGCTCCCGATCCCTTCCTTCCCACAGGCCCCGCCCTATAAAGCCCCCTCCCCCCGTTTTCCCTCGCCCCTGGGACCTCCTCTCCCCCTTTCGTGCTCCCGGGGGAAGCCCTCTCCGCCATTTCGCCCCCCTCCCTGGTCCTCGCCCCCACCCGAACTCCTCACCCTCCCCACCCACGGCGACTCCGGGGCTCCCGGCCTTCGGGCCCGGCCCCACCGCCCGCCCCCGTCGGGACTCGGTGCAGAATCATCCTCCCCGTCAGATCCATCTTAGGCACGATTAGAACCCCGAAAATTGATTTTTAAAAAGAACGGCGGTTTGGTTTTTTTGGGTTTTAGTCAATTAGGGCCCGTTTTTAGTTTTAACCCAGGCCCATTTAGACTAAATTACCTCGGGACGATATAGGCCCATTAGGCTTTTCCTTTTATTTGATTTTCTGTTTTGCGAATAGTTTCATTTTCAAAAATGTTATCTTTTATTCTGTTTAATATTTTGAGTGATTCTTTTTTGTTGGATTGCAAATTTTATGTAGTTTCTGAAAAATATATTTAGCTATGTTAAAAATAATTAAAAATGCTTTAATATTGTTTTAGTCAGAATATCAAATCTGCTATAATTTTAGTTAGAAAAATTATTTTTTGCAATTCTTTTGTCATCACTTTATTTTGACATTCCAAACCCTAGAAATTAATTTGGTATTTTAGGATTAATAAATAATTAATTTTTTATTAAATCTAATTAATTAACTAGTTCTGTTTTCCTAATTAATTAATTAGTAAATTAATTTATTTTTAACTTGTGATTAGTTATTCTAGGTTAGTTTCTGTCATTCCATTAGATGAACTTTTATTTGTAATTAATAAAAGTTTTAAATTATTTTTCTTAATAGAAATTGGATTAGGCCTAAAATGGGTTTTATAATAGCTATTTAATTAATTCTTTTTGCTCCTAGTTGCTTAGTTAATCCTTTTACTGTTAAGTTAACCTAAAACCATGATTAGGTTATTTTAAGAAATTTTGTTATATAAAAACTATTTTAGCTATTGTTTGGAGTAGGAAAAACTTTGAATTGGCCTTTCTTTGAGTTTTTCTTTTGGATTTGGTTTTGGTTGTTTTGTTGTGTTATGTTACCTTTGTTATGTTGTGTTATGTGATCCTATTGCTATGTGCTTATCATAGTTATTGTTTGCCTCGGTAGAATTTCGGTCTGAAGATTACTACTCTGAAACCCTAGTTCTTTCGAAGATCGTCAACCGAGCAAGTTCACTTTGATCATTGCTTTCATACCTATGTTTTATTGCATTTAGTGGCACCTTTGCAACCACCCCTCGGTAGTGTTATTGAATCCTTGTAGTTGAGTAGTATGCATGAGGTGGAACCCACCCTGTTACCAAGCCGGGCGTTATTTATTTTAATGCTACGCTATAGTAGGCGGGTTTGGTATGAGTGCTCGGGAGTGGTGTGAGAATGGAGGCTCTCGTCAATGGCGACAACTCCGTGATGGAAATGCAAGGACTGCATCTTCAAGACCTCAAGACTTCAAGACTCGAGGCAATTTCAATACACACTTTTGGGTGAAGGCGGTTGTGAGCATGGAGAAACCGATGGTTGGCGGGATGCATGGAAGCGCCATGACATCTGTGAGCTTCACCCAGACTCAAAGGGCGGAAGAATACTTCACGCCGGAAGCTTACAGCCTGCAAGTCATTATAGGCTCTGGCTTGGTTGACCTTGGTTGTGACTGGTGGGGCGGTACTAGCAGATGTAGAAGAGACGGTAGGATTGGATGGGTACGGACGGTGGTCGGAAACTCTTTGGAAGACCATGTTTGGTCATCTTGTTCTCAAACACTCTGAAGTGCGAGAGCGTAAAGAGAGGATCGAATCTTGCGGGTAAAGTGTACAAACCTCTGCGAGAGGTTATAACCTAATCGATTAGCCGTGTCCCGTTACGGACAATTTGAGCCTCTGGACTTGGATCTATTTGGAACTCTCAACACGGATGATAACAATATGGGCAACTTATGATGATTTTGGGCTATGAGACATCGGTTGGCGGAACCATGTCATGAGAAAAACTCCATAGTACAGACTTCATTATTCCTTTGATGTAGGTAAAATAAAATCAGCTTTTCATAAAACAAAACTTAGATCTGAGCCATAAAGCCATCTTGCATATAGTATAGTTTATCATCTGTTTTCTCTTATTGTGATCTTGCGGTACATTCAATGTCTTGACCTACCGCAGTACAACGTATCATGTTGCGAGATATTTCCTCGACAGTAAGGTTACGATCTGATTCGGTCTACACTCAACCTGCCGATGGCGTTGATGGGACTCCACGTTTGATTGTTTCGCTGAGTATTATGAGGTATATATCAGTTTCGTTATTTATGCATGTGATTGCACTTTGATATATACATTGATGTCTTGTGTGTGCCGACATCTGATCGAGGATACGGTAACCGGAAGGCTTGACCGTCGAGGTCGGGTCGCTCTGAGAGATGGTATCGAGCACATGTTGGTGTAGGGCGTGACCCTAGAAATCGGAAAGCCCTAGGACGAAATCTCTAAAACTTTATTTTCAAAAGGATCCTTTACTTCTCATCTTTCTGATTTTATCAGATAGACCCTCTACCTCAAATAGTTAGAATATACCCCTTATCCTTTGATCACCGAGGATCAATGAAGGCGCTCAAGAAGGATTTGATATCGGGGCCCGTGACCCCTTGAGTAAAGAGGTTTCTCCATTAGAATCTACAACAGTTGAAGACTCCGAAGACTTGAAGGATCTGAAGAATTATTGACCTTTAGAAGACCAACCCTGCTATACACCTCGTTAGATCGATGATTTGTGAGCTATCATTTGATGTTTTCGACAGCCCCAAAATAAAACTTGTTTCTTCAAAAACTATTGGTTGTATTGTGTGTATATCCCTCCCCACCTCTCTCATCACCCTAAAACCCTTGAACCCCATAGATGATGAATGAAGTTGGACTGATATTCTACGGACCGAAGACTCACCCGAGGCGAGCTATGGATCTGAACATGGAAAATCACCGGGAGCAATTTGGTTTCAAGGAAGTATGAGGTCAATCGCTCTTGATTACTTTTGAAAGTCTGCAACACAGTGGAAAATGCATCAAGCCATCAGGAGTTTAATGGAGCAAGAACTTGGGAGGAATTCAAAGACCCTGTTGAGATCACGTCTCATCCGGAAGCACTATGATAACCAGAGACCTTGTGCATGCAGATTTGCGGAGAAATAGGACACACCGGGAGAAACACAAGGATGGATGCCCTCATTGTGAGGAGAAACACCCGGTGAGGAATGCCCAACTAGCGGGTGACTTGTTTCTTGTGTGAAGGAACCACCCACTACCCGACTGGTCACATTTTATGGTGCAACAAACTATTCAGGAGCGGGAAGAGGAATGAAAAAGCCCTCAGAAGTTATGAAAAACCGAGTGATGAAGGAATGTTGAAGAACCTTGATGGAGAAGGTCTCAACAGTTTCTCAATGCCTGCTATTCATGTGGAGAAGAAGGACATTTTCACGAGTTGCACCAAGGAAAGAAAGAGTATCGGGATACTTCCGGCGGAAGCAATAGAGTTTGATCCCGGGAATAGAAGGTTTGATCGAACGAAGAAACCCGGAAGAAAACAAACACCCTCGAACAACCCAATTTCGCAAATAGGGACAAAGTCATATTACTGTTTTGAATGTAAGGCGTGGGCATTATGCCAATCATTGTCTCGAAAGGAAGCAAGGAACTCAAGCAGCGAGGCACCATCTCCAAAGCCCAAAGACTTATCGAAAGTCATTTGTTTTCGCTGCAAGGAAGCAGGACATTATGCTACTAAATGTCCCAACAAGATGGCTGGAGGTTGAGTAGTTGGAATTTTGATATTGGAAACAAGTAGTAGAAAGCAATTTCATTTTCATGAGCTCAATGAGTTGAGTTATGTAATAGATTACCACAAGATTGTAATAGTTCATGACTCAATAAAGTTGTAATGTCACATGCTGAAAAGCTTTAAGGAGTTGTCATATTTTATCTTGGAAATTAATACGGATGAACATGGAAGAAAGTGAGTTGTGATGCATAAACAGGAAATTGGAATTGAGTTTGAAGTTTTGTTTGGATGATATGAATGTGTGCCGGGGAGATATGTCAGCACACTTTTGTATACAACTGCAGATGCGACCCTTCGAGTCTTTCCTTAAAGGTCCGGAAACCATCATGACACGACAAGTGATCATGATTGCCGAAGATCTGAAGGACATGATGAAGCATATTCACCTTGAAGGAGATCACGGTCTACAAAGGCTACCCCATGCATAAAGAGTGGAACTTTGGTATGTGGAGTACACCTCCACCATGTGAAAGTTTGCCCAAAATGATGGGGCAGTACTTTTTCATTTCACGTGTGCCACACAACTTTCTTGATCTGTTATGAAGCAGCCATGGAAGCCATCGTCGGATCGGAGAAATGAAGCAAGACTCCGTCATACTCGGGAATACCTAAGTGAAGTGCATACGGAGATGATGGAGGTGAAGCTCAAAGGCCACGATGAACCGAGAAGATTGAAGAATTCAAGACACATGTCGCACAATTCGGTGGGATGAAGAATCCTCGAGGAGGATAAATAAATAAAGTTGGAAGTAATGTCGACCATACCAAACCATGTGGGTGGCAGCATTTGTAACAAAGTACTTTTTGAATTTGGATTCTGAAAATGGTTAAGGATGTAATGAAAGATTGATATGAGAATAATGAGATTTTATGGATAAACTTGTGCTTTTGTTCATAGTACTCTGTAAAGCCACAAGATCAATGAAGAAAGAATGTGTTATTCATGGCGGTCCATAGAAGGAAGCTGGACAAAATAAGTTGGAGTTTTGTTCGATATGATGGTGCGAAGAAGCAGTACTCTTTGGATTTAAAGGAGGTGTAATATGGAACAAGAGTTACTCCAAGGATGAGTTAAAGCTGCACTAGTGTTGAAGTGGGCCATAACCCACAGGCCCAAGAATTATAAGGATCAAGTACCCTTGAGAAGAAATTTTGGGAATAGACTACGATTTGATCAACAAGCGATTCTATAGGAGTTTACGCAAAAACGAGAGTTGTGAAGAAAGCGATAGATGTTTTGTTTGGCTTGAGAATCAATGGATTTTCGAACTTGGTTAAGAACAAAGAAAATTCTGCAATGCTTGTGAGGATGACGAGTGTTAGAATCTGATTAGCTAAGCCTTATCTGAGGGCAATGATGCGGTGCGGAATGGATTGATCACCATACCGACTTACTCGTATCTTCGCTCCTGCTATTTGGAATGGTAAATCTGAGAGACTTACCCATAGTAAAGTGGCGGCCTTCGTTGAAGCCTTGCTTAAGCCTTAGAGTGGTAGGATGATAAACCCATGTACATGGCAGTTGTTGTAAGCGTAGGTTATCGGTGAGATTCAACCAGACCGTTTTACGCGGAGAAAACCATAAAGTGTAGACCACCATGAGTGTTTGATAGTTGTTTAGAATGGACACGGACCCATCAGCTAAGAAGATCCGGTCTCGACGAACCACAACTTTGAAGAACCGACCCAGGTTTGAGGAAAACTTTACGCTCTAACAGAAGGCGTTAATGAAGGAGTTATTGTAAGATATGTGAAGATACATACATTGTCGGCCTCGGAGGGTATCTGAGTTTATTGGAACGTAACCTTGATTTTAAGTGTGGTAGCCACGACCTTTCGACGAACATTTGCTAGAGACCCCAACCCTAACCTTTTCTTGCTAGCCTCTTGAATCTCGAGGACGAGATTCATTTTAAATGTGTAGGTTTGTAACATCCCAAAATTCTAAATTTTGGAATGTTATATTAAATAAATAACTATAGTTGTTATCGATTGTTTGGTGATTTATTGAATGGAATTGAGTGGAATTGAAACTTTTGAAAGTTGAATGAGAGGGAATGAAATGACTTTCCCAAACTTTCCATCTTGCATTTTGGATGCCAATTGAACTCAAGTTCATTGCAACACCAAAAACCTAGAAGTGAAGATGACATGACTTCTTCCATTTGAAATGAATAGGGTTTTGGAAAAAGAATTGAATTTCATTTGGGAAGTTTTCAAATCAAAGCTTTATGCAACTCAATGATTTTCATGAGGGAAGATAAAATGACTTCTTCAATTATATGAAATAGGAGTTGGAAGTTATAATGAATCAAGTTGAAAATCATTTGAAAGTGCTTTGAAACCCTCTTTCAAATTTTGAGTTTTGAATTTGAATTTCAAACTTTGGCATGTGAAACATTTCAAAAACTAAGCCTGATAAATACTTGATCAAAAGTATGAGAGGAGCAAACATGACACTCCAAAATATCGGAAACAATGCCAAAAATTTGGATTCAAATCTGAAATTTATTTGAATTTGAAAAAAATGGATTTTCATAAAGTTTGGATTTTGCCTTTGGAAAAATGTTCAAATGAAAGGAATATTCCTGATCATTTGGTATATATATACCCTATATAAATTATTTATAGTTTAGGTTTTATTTTTGTTTTTGTTTTAATTAA
Source organism: Aegilops longissima (assembly GCA_021605205.1). NCBI lineage: Eukaryota > Viridiplantae > Streptophyta > Magnoliopsida > Poales > Poaceae > Aegilops > Aegilops longissima. Next base: position 7,318 of record JAHIAM010015812.1, read on the forward strand.
AAAATAAAAAAAACCCCGGTGACCAAACCACCCCCAGCCTTGACGCCCGAACCCCCAGCAGCCCAGGCCTTGACCCACAGCGCCAGCCGAGCAGCTGACTTCCCCTCCACCTCGCCCCTTCGCGAACCCCGTTGGCATCGGTCGACCGCTCGCCCCTCTCTCTCTCTGCCTCGTGGGCCCGCCCCTCTTCTTCCCCCGCCCGCCCGCTACCTCGCGGAGATGCGGATCGAAGATCAGGATCCCCGATCCTCCCGATCCCTTCCTTCCCAGCGAGGCCCCGCCCTATAAAGCCCCCTCCCGCACCCGTTTCCCCCTCGCCCCTGGCGGACCTCCTCTCCCTCCCGCTCGTGCTCGCGGGCAAAGCCCTCTCGCCGCCATTATCGCGCCCTCGGCGCTGGTCCTCCCGACACCCCGACCCCACGAACTCTCACGGCCTCCGCACCCACAGCGACTCGCGGGCTCCCGACGCTCGGGCCCCCAGCCTTCGCCACCCGCCCGCCCGCCGTCGCGGACTCGGTGAGACACGGGTCATCCTCCCGTCCGATCCATCTTAGGCGGCCACGATTAGAACCCCGAAGAAATATGATTTATTAAAGAACCGGCGGTTCGTCCGGTTTTATTATTAGGGTTTTAGTCAATTAGCGGCCCGTTTTAGTTTTAACCGAGGCCCATTTAGACTAAATTACGCTCAGGGAGCACAGTATAGGCCCATTAGGCTTTTTCCTTTTATTTTGATTTTCTTTTAGCGAATAGTTTCAGTTTTCAAAAATGTATATCTTTTATTCTGTTTAATATTTTTGAGTGATTCTTTTTTGTTGGATTGCAAATTTTATGTAGTTTCTGAAAATATATATTTAGCTATGTTAAAAATTAAAAAAATGCCTTAATATTGTTTTAGTCAGAATATCAAATCTGCTATAATTTTAGTTAGAAAAATTATTTTTGCATGATTCTTTTGTCATCACTTTATTTTGACATTTCCAAACCCTAGAAATTAATTTGAGTATTTTAGGATTAATAAATAATTAATTTTAGACAGAATCCTATTAAATCTAATTAATTAACTAGTTCCTGTTTTCCTAATTAATTAATTAGTAAATTAATTTATTTTAACTTGTGATTAGTTATTCTAGGTTAGTTTCTGTCATTCCATTAGATGAACTTTTATTTGTAATTAATAAAAGTTTTAAATTATTTTCTTAATAGAAATTGGATTAGGCCTAAAATGAGTTTTATAATAGCTATTTAATTAATTCTTTTTGCTCCTAGTTGCTTAGTTAATCCTTTTGTTAAGTTAACCTAAAACCATGATTAGGTTATTTTAAGAAATTTTGTTATATAAAAACTATTTTAGCTATTGTTTGGAGTAGGAAAAACTTTGAGTGGCCTTTCTTTGAGTTTTCTTTTGGATTTGGTTTTGGTTGTTTTGTTGTGTTATGTTACCTTTGTTATGTTGTGTTATGTGATCCTATTGCTATGTGCTTATCATAGTTATTGTTGCCTCGGTAGAATTTCCGGAGTGCGAAGATTACTACTGAAACCCTAGTTCTTTGAAGATCGTCAACCGAGCAAGTTCACTTTGATCATTGCTTTCATACCTATGTTTTATTGCATTTAGTGGCACCTTTGCAACCACCCCTCAGTAGTGTTATTGAATCCTTGTAGTTGAGTAGTATGCATGAGGTAGAACCCACCACCTGTTACCAAGCCGGGGCGTTATTTATTTTAATGCTACGCTATAGTAGGCGGGGTTTGGTATGAGTGCTGAGGAGTGGTGTGAGAATGGAGCTCTCGTCAATGGCGACAACTCCGTGATGAAATCTGCAAGGACTGCATCTTCAAGACCTCAAGACTTCAAGACTGAGACAGGGTTTCAATACACACTCTTGGGTGAAGAGCGGTTGACAGGCAGCACAGAGAAACCGGTGGTTGGCGGGATGCATGGAGAAGCCATGACATCTCATGGAAAGCTTCACAGACTCAAAGGGCGGAAGAATACTTCACGCCGGAAGCTTACATGCAACCGCAAGTCATTATGGGCTCTGGCTTGGTTGACCTTGGTTGTGACTCTGGCTGGGGCGGTACTAGCAGATGTAGAAGGGCGGTAGGATTGGATGGTGCCGGACGGTGGTCGAGGAAACTCTTTGGAAGACCATGTTTGGTCATCTTGTTCTCAAACACTCGAAGCGAGAGCGTAAAGGAGGATCGAATCTTGCGGGTAAAGTGTACAAACCTCTGCGAGAGGTTATAACCTAATCGATTAGCCGTGTCCCGTTCACGGACAATTTGAGCCTCGGACTTGGATCTATTTGGAACTCTCAACACGGACGATAATAACATTGTGGGCAACTTATGATGATTTTGGGCTATGAGACATCGGTTGGCGGAACCATGTCATGAAAAACTCCATAGTCAGACTTCATTATTCCTTTGATGTAGGTAAAATAAAATCAGCTTTACATAAAACAAAACTTAGAATCTGAGCCATAAAGCCATCTGCATATAGTATAGTTTATCATCTTTTCTTATTGTGATCTTGCGGTACATTCAATGTCTGACCTACCTGACTGCAACGTATCATGTTGCGGATATTTCCTCGACAGTAAGGTTTACGATCTGGGTTACGGTCTACACTCAACCTGCCGATGGCGTTGATGGGACTCCACACCCGTTTGATTGTTTCAGCTGTATTATGAGGTATATATCATTTCGTTATTTATGCATGTGATTGCACTTTGATATATACATTGATGTCTTGTGTGTGCGACATCTTGATGATCGAGGATAGCACGGTAACCTGAAACTTGACCGTCGAGGTGGTCGCTACACTTGTCATCGGTATGTTACTTTCGAGATTCGATCGTCGGTATCAATACCTAGTTCAATCTCGTTACGGTAATCTCTACTTTCGTTCATACATCATCTGCCTTCTTATTAGTTGCAATGCTTACAAAACTTATATGATGTGTATTACGAGAAGGCCGAAGATACCTCTCAACAATCGGAGTGACAAACCTAATCTCGAATCACGTAACCCAACATGTACCTTTGGAGACACACAGTAGTAATACATAATCACCCGATTCGTTGTGCGTTTGGTAGTACCAAAGTGTTCCTCGATGTGGGGTTGCATAATCTCATAGTTACGGAACATGTATAAGTCATGAAAAGCAATAGCAATATACTAAGCGATCAAGTGCTAGGCTAGCGGAATGGGTCATGTCAATCACATCATTCTCCTAATGATGTGATCCCATTAATCAAATAACAACACATGTCTATGGTTAGGAAACATAACCATCTTTGATTAATGAGCTAGTCAAGTAGAGCATACTAGTGACTATATGGTTGTCTATGTATTCACACATGTATCATGTTTCCGGTTAATACAATTCTAGCATGAATAATAAACATTTATCATGATATGAGGAAATAAATAACTTTATTATTGCCTCTAGGGCATATTTCCTTCAGTCTCCCACTTGCAAGTCAATAATCTAGATTACCGATAATGATTCTAACACCCATGGAGTCTTGGTGCTGATCATGTTTTGCTCGAGGAAGAGGCTTAGTCAGCAGTGCGCAATATTCAGATCGTATGTATCTTGCAAATCTCTATGTCTCCCACGGACTTGGTCCCGGATGGAATTGAGCGTCTCTTGATATGCTTGGTCCTCTTGTGAAATCTGGATTCCTTTGCGAGGGCAATGCATATTGTCACGAAGATCTTCATTGGTCCCGATGCACTAGGTATGACACCTAGATCGGAAATGAACTCTTTCATCCAGACTCCTTCATTTGCTGCTTCGAAGTAGCTATGTACTCCGCTTCACATGTAGATCCATGGCGCTTTGTTGAACTGCACAAGCGGCAGTTCCACCGTTTAATAAAACATGTATCCGGTTTGTGATTTAGAATCGTGGATCGGTGTCAAAGCTTGCATCGGCGTAACCATTTACGACTAGATCTTTGTCACCTCCATATCTGAAAACATATCCTTAGTCCTTCGGGTATTTGGGGATGTTCTTGACCGCTGTCGATGATCCCTCTGGATTACTTTGGTACCTTCCCTAAGCTTATTGCTAAGCATACGTCGGAGTCTGGTACCAGCATTGCATACATGATAGAGCCTATGGCTGAAGCATAGGAACATCTTTCATTTCTCTCTATCTTCTGCTTTGTGGTGGGGCATTGAGTCGACTCAATTTCACACCTTATGTCGGTAAAAAACTTTCTTTGCTGATCCATTTTGAACTTTTCAAAACTTTATCAAGGTATGCTTTGAAAGTCAATTAAGCGTCTTGATCTATCTCTATAAATCTTGATGCCCAATATATAGCAGCTTCACGAGGTCTTTCATTGAAAACTTTTATTCAAGTATCCTTTTATGCTATCCAGAAATTCTATATCATTTCCAATTAATAATATATCGTCCATATAATATCGGAAATGCTCTGAGCTCCCTCACTTTCTTGTAAATCTGAGCTTCTCCAAAAGTCTGTATAAAACCATATCTTTGATCACACTATCAAGCATTTATTCTAACTCGAGAGGCTTGCACGGACCATAAATTGATCGCTGGAGCTTGCACTTTGTTAGCACCTTTTGGATCAACAAAACCTTCTGGTTGCATCATATACAACTCTTCTTAAAATCCATTCAAGAATGCAGTTTTTACATCCATTTGGCAAATTTCATAATCATAAAATGCAGCAATTGCTAACATGATCACAGACGGACTTAAGCATCACTCTGGTGAGAAAGTCTCATCGTAGTCAACCCTTGAACTTGTGAAAACCTTTGCGCATTAGAGCTTTAGACAGTTACATTACCATCAGCGTCGGTCTTCTTCTTAAAGATCCATTTATTCTCAATGGCTTGCCGATCATGAACAAGTCAACCAAAGTCCATACTTTGTTCTCATACATGGATCCCATCTCAGATTTCATGGCTTCCAGCCATTTTGCGAAATCTGGGCTCACCATCGCTTCTTCATAGTTTGTAGGTTCATGGTCAAGTAACATGACTTCGAATAGGATTACCGTACCACTGCAGTGCGGATCTTACTCTAGTTGACCTCGTGGATTCGGTAGAAACTTGATCACGAAGTTTCATGATCATCATCATTAACTTCCTCACTAATTGGTGTAGATGTCACGAGGAACGATTTCTGTGATGAACCATTTTCAATAAGGAGCTGGTACTGTTACCTCATCAAGTTCTACTTTTCTCCCTCACTTCTTTCGAGAGAAACTCCTTCTCTAGAAAGGATCCATTCTTAACAGCGAATGTCTTGCCTTCGGATCTGTGATAGAAGGTGTACCCAACTGTTTCCTTTGGGTATCCTATGAAGACACATTTTCGATTTGGGTTCAAGCTTATCAGTTGAAGTTTTTCACATAAGCATCGCAGCCCCAAACTTCGAAGCGACAACTTTGGTTTCTTGCCAAACCATAGTTCATAAGTCGTCTTAGCGGATTTTGATGGTGCCCTATTTAGCGTGAATGCCGTCTCTAAAGCATAACCCCAAAGCGATAGCGGTAAATCGGCAAGAGACATCATAGATCGCACCATATCTAGTAAAAATCGATTCTGACGTTCGGACACACCATTACGTTGTGGTGTTCCGGTGGCGTTAGTTGCAAAACTATTCCGCAATTTTCAAATGTAGACCAAACTCGTAACTCAAATATTCTCCTCCACGATGGATCGTAGAAATTTTATTTTCTTATTACGATGATTTTCAACTTCACTCTGAAATTCTTTGAACTTTTCAAATGTTTCAGATTTATGCTTCATCGAAGATATACCCATATCTGCTTAAATCATCTGTGAAGGTGAAAAAATACGATATCCATGACTTCAACATTCATCGGACCATACATCTGTATGTATGATTTCCAACAAATCTGTTGCTCTCTCCATAGAACGGAGAAGCGGTGTTTTAGTCATCTTGCCTATGAGACACGGTTACATAAGTACCAAGTGATTCATAATCAAGTGATTCCAAAAGTCCATCGATATGGAGTTTCTTCATCGCTTTACACCGATATGACCTAAGCGATTACCACAAATAAGTTGCACTATCATTATTAACTCTGCATCTTTTGGCTTCGACATTATGAATATGTGTATTACTACTATCGAGATTTAATAAAATAGACCACTCTTCAAGGGTGCATGACCATAAAGATATTACTCATATAATTAGAACAATCATTATTCTCGATTTAAATGAATAACCGTCTCGCATCAAACAAGATCCAGATATAATGTTCATGCTCAACGCTGGCAAATAACAATTATTTAGGTCTAAAACTAATCCGAAGGTAGATGTAGAGGTAGTGCCGACCGCGATCACATCGACTTTGGAACCATTTCCAGCGCATCGTCACCTCGTCCTTTGCCGATCTAAACATTACGTAGTCCCTGTTTTGAGTTGCAAATATTAGCAGAGAACGATATCAAATACCAGTGCTACTCTACGAGCTCTAGTAAGGTACACATCAATATATGTATATCACATATACCTTTGATCACCTTGCCATCCTTCTTATCCGCCAAATACTTGGGGCAGTTCCGCTTCGGTGACCAGTTTGCTTTGGGTGAAAACACTCGATTTTAGGCTTAGGTCAGACTTGGGTTTCTTCTCTTGACAGCAACTTTCTTGCTGTTCTTTTGAAGTTCCCTTCTTCTTCCCTTTGCCCTTTTCTTGAAACTAGTGGTCTTGTTGACCATCAACACTTGATGCTCCTTCTTGATTTCTACCTCCATGACTTTTAGCATTGCGAAGAGCTCGGGGTGTTTGTTCATCCCTTGCATATTATAGTTCATCACGAAGCTCTTGTAGCTTGGTGGCGTGATTGAGTTCATCAATGACACTATCATCCGGAAGATTAACCCAGTTGAATCAAGTGATTATACCCGGACATTTTGAGTATATATATTGGCGAGAACTATTCTCCTCCATCTATCCATATGCTCCATGACATTCAACGTCGTTGAAGACCGGTTCTAAGCCGTAAAGCATAGCTGCTTGAACTATAGAGTAGTCATCGACTTTGCTCGCGGGGCGTTCACTTAAAAGCGTTGCTCCTAACGTGAGCTGGCACAATGGTGCTTCGGGGCGTAATTCTTACATGCACAATGAGGATAATCCTCAAGTTACGGACCCGTCCGTGTAATTGCTACCATCATCTTTCAACTTTGCTTTCTCAAGGAGCGCATTAAAATTCAACGGAACAACAATACGAGCCATCTATCTACAATAAACATAAACAAGCAAAATACTATCGGTACTAAGTTCATGATAAATTTAAGTTCAATTAATCATATTACTTAAGAACTCCCACTTAGATAGACATCTCTCTAGTCATCTAAGTGATTACGTGATCCAAATCAACTAAACCATAACCGATCATCCGTGAGATGGAGTAGTTTTCAATGGTGAACATCACTATGTTGATCATATCTACTATATGATTCACGTTCGACCTTTCGGTCTCCGTGTTCGAGGCCATATCGCATATGCTGGGCTCGTCAAGTTTAACCTGAGTATTCTGCGTGTGCAAAACTGGCTTGCACCCGTTGTAGATGGACGTAGAGTTATCACACCGATCATCACGTGGTGTCTCGGCACGACGAACTTTGGCAGTTGCATACTCGGGGAGAACACGTCTTGATAATTTTAGTGAGATCATCTTAAATGCTACCGTCAATCAAAGCAAGATAAGATGCATAAAGGATAAACATCACATGCAATCAATATAAGTGATATGATATGGCCATCATCTTGTGCTTGTGATCTCCATCTCCGAAGCACCGTCGTGATCACCGCATCGTGGCGACACCTTGATCTCCATCAGCATCGTTGTCGTCTAGCCAACTATTGCTTCTCGACTATCGCTACCGCTTAGTGATAAAGTAAAGCAATTACATGGCTTTGCATTTCATACAATAAGCGACAACCATATGGCTCCTGCCGATTAGATAACTAGGTTACAAAACATGATCATCTCATACAATAAAATATAGCATCACGTCTTGACCATATCACATCACAACATGCCTGCAAAAAACAAGTTAGGCGTCCTCTACTTTGTTGTTGCAAGTTTTACGTGGCTGCTACGGGCTGTAAGAACCGTTCTTACCTCGCATCAAAACCAGCGATAGTTTGTCAAGTTGGTGCTGTTTCCGCCAGGGGCCGGTATGCACTCAGTTCAACTAAAGTGAGAGGCGGAGACACCGCCGGTCACCTTTAAGCGAGTGCTACGCGCGGTGACCAGTCTCGGCGTAAGCGTCTGCGTAATGTCGGTCGGGCGCTTCATCTCACAATACCGCCCGAACCAAAGTATGACATCTTTGGTAGCGATATGACTTATATCGCCCACAACTCACTTGTGTTCTACTCGTGCATATAACATCAACGCGCAAAACCAGGCTCGGATGCCCTTTGTTGGGGAATGTAGTAATTTCAAAAATTCTACGCTGCGCAAGATCATGGTGATGGCATAGCGAGAGGAAGTATTGTCCCGTACCCTCGTGACCGTGGCGAGCGTTATGACAGCAGCGGTTGATGTAGTCGTCGTCTTCACGATCCGACCGATCCAAGCACCGGCGTACGGCACCTCGAGTTCAGCACCGTTCAGCTCGATGGCGATCCCGGACTCCGATCCAGCAAAGTGTCGGGATGAGATCCGTCGGCCT
>JAHIAM010015813.1:0-15246 GCA_021605205.1 Aegilops longissima
AATCTTGCCATGTGTTTTGGAGCATGTTCTAGTGATTTTGGAGATAGTTCAGTGTTCATGTTTTGTAATGCTTTACCTGTACATCATGCCCATGTCTTTTGTTTTCATGTTGAGATGCTGTAGCTTGTTGTTTTGATGCTTGCAATATGCCTAGTTGCTGTTTTGGACAGCTTGTCCTTTAAACTTGTATAGGGTGTATGTGTTGAACCGTTGCTCCGTTTTGAGTGTGCTCTATATGAAACTTGCTTGATTTTGCATGTAGATTCATATTATCATGTTGCATCCATGTTTTGAGGTGTTCGCTTGATGTTTGTATGAATTTTGCATCAATGCCATGCTTACCTTGCTTTGCTCATATCTTCTAGACCGTAGCTCCGAATCTAATGAACTTTATATGTAACTTGACTAGAATTTCGTGTAGATCATCGTGGTGCATCTTTACTTGCTGTTTAACAACTTGAACATAAGGTTTATTCAGATCTGGACCAATTTCGAAATTTGCATATGAGGACTTACCGGAATTGTTATATGTTGTTCCCGGCCTCATTTAAACTTGCCTTGATGTGTTGTTCTTGTTTGCATCATCCCTTGCCATGAGTAGATTCATGTAGCCGTGTCATGCATCATTCTTGTTTGTGCATCATGCCTTGTTCATGTGTGGTGTGTTTACCATGTGGTGTGCTTCTTCTTGTTAGTTCCTGTTTCGTTGCGATCGTGAGGATTCGTTCGTCTACGCTGGGTTCGTCTTCGTGGCTTCATCTTCTTCATGGACTCGTTCTTCTTCCTTGCGGGATTTCAGGCAAGATGACCGCTACCCTGGATCTCACTACTATCATTGCTATGCTAGTTGTCTCGTTCTATCGCTATGCTACGCTACCTATCACTTGTTCCTCAAGCCTCCCAAATTGCCATGTCAGCCTCTAACCTTTTTGCACCCTTCCTAGCAAACCGTTGTTTGGCTATGTTACCGCTTTGCTCAGCCCCTCTTATAGCGTTGTTAGTTGCAGGTGAAGATGAAGTTTGTTCCTTGTTGGAACATGGAGATGTCGTTCCTTGTTGGAACATGTTTACTTGTTGGGATATCACAATATATCTTATTTAATTAATGCATCTATATACTTGGTAAAGGGTGGAAGGCTCGGCCTTATGCAGTGTTTTGTTCCACTCTTGCCACCTAGTTTCCGTCATATCGGTATTATGTTCCCGGATTTTGCGTCCCTAACGCGGTCGGGTGATTTATGGGACCCCCTTGACAGTTCGCTTTGAATAAGACTCCTCCAGCAAGGCCCAACATTGGTTTCACCATTTGCCTCACCTAGCCCTTTTTCCCTTGGGTTTCCGGAGCCCAAGGGTCATCTTTATTTTAGCCCCCCCGGGCCAGTGCTTGTCTAAGTGCTGGCCTGAACCAGCTACTGCGGGGCCCCTCGAACAACTCGAGGTCTGGTTTTACTCGTAGCTAGTCTCATCCGGTGTTGCCCTGAGAACGAGATATGTGCAGCTCCTATCGGGATTGTCGGCGCATCGGGCGGCTTTGCTGGTCTTGTTTTATTGCTATCGAAATGTCTTGTAGCCGGGATTCCGAGACTGGTCGGGTCTTCCCGGGGAGAAGGAATATCCTTCGTTGATCGCGAGAGCTTATCATGGGCTAAGTTGGGACACCCCTGCAGGGTATAAACTTTCGAGAGCCGTGCCCACGGTTATGTGGCAGATGGGAATTTGTTAATATCCGGTTGTAGTAAACTTGAAGCAAACTCTCCTAAAATACACCAACCGTGTGCGTAACCGTGAGTGTCTCTTTTCGGGGTTGATCGAGAGGAGAACACGGTTTCTGGGTTATGTTTGACGTAAGTAGGAGTTCAGGATCACTTCTTGATCATTTCTAGTTGACGACCGTTCCTTTGTCTTCTCTTCTCGCTCTCTTTTGCGTATGTTAGCCACCATATCATGCTTAGTCGCTGCTGCAACCTCACCACTTTACCCCTTCCTTTCCTATTAAGCTTTGCTAGTCTTGATACCCATGGTAATGGGATTGCTGAGTCCTCGTGGCTCACAGATTACTACACCACCAGTTGCGTGGTACAGGTTGTCACGATGATCATGGCGAGAGCGATGTTTGCTTGTGTTGGAGTTCTTCTACTTCTTCTTGATCGGGGATAGGTTCCAGGTCAGCAGCCTGGGCTAGCAGGGTGGATGTCGTTTGAGTTTCTGTTTATGTTTCATCCATAGTCGGATGTTGATCTTGTATATGATGTTGATGTATTCTTGTGGCTTTTGTGCCTTATGTATGTATCCCCACTATTATGTAATGTTGATGTAATGATATCCACCTTAAAAGCGTTCAATATGGGTCTATCCTTGGTGGGACCTTGAGTTCCTTTTGGATAGGGTCACATATTGGGCGTGACAAGTTGGTATTAGAGCCTCGACCGACCTTAGGAGCCCCCTTGATTGATCGTGTAGTTTGGCCGTTGTTGAGTCTAGAAGAAAACTGTTTTCGGAGTCTAGTTATATCGGAGAGTAGGATTTCTTTTTACTCCTCAGCCCCTTCGTCGCTCTAGTGAGGAATCTTGACGTAGGTGTTTTGAATTACTTCTCTTCCCCTTCAAATTTTTCTTTAGGATCACGCAGTTGGTTTTCGGTAGTTGGTCCTCAGCTCTTTTCATCCGGTGCATTCTCGTCAAGTCGACTCGAGTCTCTTCATCTTTGCAAGTTCAATCCTCGGTTCTTCCTCCGACGTCGTTGTTTTTCCTTGTCCGAAGTTGTCCTTGTTTTTCCCACCCGCCCTCCCTTCTTCCTCTCGGAACCGGAGTCCGTAATTGAGTATCCATCCTACTCGCGTGAAGTATTTGCTTTCTTTCCTCAATGATTTCAACGGGTGTTTTCTCTTCAAGATATTCGTCGGTTTCCCCTTCCAAGTTGTCTTTGTTTTCCCGCCCTCCCACCCTCTTATTCCCGGAGTCTGAGTCTCTCTCGACCATCTATTTCATTCGTGTGGAGCCTCTTCAGTCTTACCTCAATCATTTCAACCGGTGAATTCTCGTCTCGTTCGTCATTCTTCACCCCTTTCTTCTCCGGTGGACTCAATTCAAGTTTTTAGGGTTGATCATATTCTTTGCTCGTCCGCCTCTCGCCAGTTTACCATTCCGGAGTTCGGAAGACATCTCAGGCGATTCGTCTATGTTTGAATTAATTCGAGGTTGTCACCTCAGTCAAATATTTCAGTTCTTCCGGTGCATCATCTATCTGTTCAACAATCCTTTCCGGCGGTGTTATCTATTGATGGGCCCTAACCCAGAGGTCTTTTCCCAGGATCTTACCTGACTCTTCTAATTTCCCCGGAGTTATTCTCAATTCTTTTCGGAGTTTGACGTAAGAATGAATTTCATCAGTCAGATGCCTTTTCAAGATCGATTTCAAACCATTTCATTGTTGACTCAACCTCTTTGCTTTTCATTCTCCCGGAGTACCTCAGTTATTTTGGTGGTGTTCCTCGTCGTCATTTCAAGATAGAAGAAGAGTTTTCCCTCTAAATCTTGTCCGTTCTCCCGGAGATTCATGGTGATAGCTCGATGTTATCCTATCTAATTGTTTCCAGTCGTGCAATTCTTTTCATCCATCCGGAGTATTTCAGGAGTTACTTTCCGTCTCAATCATTCGGAGGCCATCTTTTCGGAAGATATCTTCGTTCCAAGTTTGCAGATTCATTCCCCAATTATTTTATATCCGTGCCCCTTCGTTCGTCTCAATATTCTTCCAGTGCTTCGTTCAAGCATTCTTCTATCAGTTCATAATCTCTTTGTTCTCTTGCATTTTAATTCCCTCAAGTATCTTTGTGCTTTTCTAATTCTTCCCGTGATTCATACTCTTTCATCAGTCATTTTGAATTCTTACGGTGGTTCGTTCAGATTCTTTTCCTTGATTATAATTCAATTCATTCGTTCTTTCCAATCCTACCGGTGGTTCATGAAGTCCTTCTCAAGTTTGCGATATGTCATTTCTCAATTCTTTTTCAAGAAGAATAAGTAGTTTGCAAAAATCCATTGCTTGTCATCAATTTAATTTGATGACGGATAAGCATACAATAAATCTTATTCTTATTTCATCAAAGTGAGTAATCCCTTTCTTCGGAGTTTGTTCGTAATGAATAAATTCTAGTTCCAAGTGTTTTAATCTTTTCTTTTCCGGAGTTCAAACTTCCTCGACCATTTCGTCGGAACCTCCATCTAAATCATCGCAATGCTCATCTTATTCTTTCGTCCTTCATTCTATCTCATCATCCTTTCGTTACCGGAGTTCTTCATGGTGGTTCTTCATGATTTAATTCTTTCTTCAAGAGTTTCATCAATATTTTGGTGGAATTCAAATATCTTCTCTTCTTGCATCTCTAAGTGTAATTTATCCTCCGTATTCTTTAGAATTGGAGTTTTGCATTTCTTTGTTCTTCTCAGATATTCAAATCCACTCAATCCTTCCTTCTAAGTTCTTTTCATTCAAATTCTTTCAATTCTTCCGGAGGCATTGCGTTGTTTATCTCTTCAAGTGTCATTCCACCTTCTGAAGCTCATGTTATATTCTTTCCTTGTTCAACCGGTGTGCTGCCTAAATCCTTCAGTCTTATCCGTTTCTTTTCTCATTCTAACCACTCCGGTTAGAACGAGTTGTTTCATACTCTATCTGATTCCGTGAGCATTTGATTCTCGCCATTCTCGTCATTCCTCTCTTTTTATCGAGTGCTCTCGATTCTTTGCTTCTCCTCTTGAGTTCTTGTTTCACCTCATCCCTTTTTTCCCTTCTGTCTCGGTCCTAAGATCTCGGGACGAGATCTCTTGTTAGTGGAGGAGTGTTGTAATGCCCCGGATTCGATGCGCCAGGTGTCTGCCAGTTATTTGCCGTCTTTGCCATGTCATGTGCTTGCGTGTGCACTTTGCCATGTCATCATCTGCATTTCATATCATGTTGTCATGTGCATCGCATTTGCATACATGTTCGTCTCATGCATCCGAGCTTTTTCCCCGTTGTCCGTTTTGCAATCCGGCACTCCTATGTCTCCCGGCGCTCCCTTTTACCTCTTTTCGTGTGCGGGTGTTAAACCTTCTCGGAATGGCCCGAGGTTTGCCAAGCGTCCTTGGTATAGCACCGGTAGACCGCCTGTCAAGTTTCGGGTCATTTGGAGGTCGTTTGATACTCCAACGGTTAACCGGGTAACCGTAAACCCCTCTTTCTCTTTGCAGCCCAACACCCTTCCAAAGTGGCCCAAAACCCACCAAACTCCCCTCCATGCTCTCGGTCGTTCGATCACGATCGCGTGGCCGAAAACCGCACCTCATTTGGAGTCTCCTAGCTCCCTCTACCTATAAATATGTGTCCCTCCCGGATTTTTCGCGCAGTCCAACCCTAACCTCCTCCTCCCTCCGCGTCGCCGAGTCGCCTCACGGGCGTGTCCACCGCCGCGCCGCCGTCGCTCGGCGAATCGGAGGACGCCACGTCAGCACCGCCGCCTCCTCCTCCACTCACGCGCCGCTACCTCGGCGCCCTCACCTTCTCTCTCCTTCCTCCACCTTGCGGCCCATGGGACCGGATCGGGCCCGCGAGCCCGCCGCGCCGCCGCCGTCGCCCGTTCGGCCCATTCGCGCGCTCGCCGCCTCCGGCCGCCGCCCGTGGCGCGCGCCGCCTCGCCCGCCCGCGCCGGAGCTCCCGTCCGCCGCCGCCATGGGTTCGCGGCGCCGCTTGCCGCCCGTCGCCGCCGCTCGACCCATCCTCCGCCCCTTCGCCCGAGCAGGTCGGGAAAGCCCGCCCGCGCCTTCCCGCCGCTGGCGGGCCGGCGCCCGCTCCCGCTCCGCCGCGCCGCCTCTCCCGGCGGTCGCGCTTCGCGCCTCCTCTCCGGTGCCGCGCCGCCCCTCGGAGACCGCGCCCGGATCCGGCGAGATCCGGCCGGATCTGCCCCTCCGGCCGTCGTCCCTCCTTCTCCGGCTAGATGCCGGCGAACCTCGGAAACCGTGCAGCCCCGAGGTTGACTCCCCCCCCCCTCTGAAAATCCACCAAGTCCCGAGCGTTTTCATTATTTTCATGCATTTTCATCATGCTATAACTCTGCATCCATAGCTCCGTTTCGTGCGTGTAATATGTTGAATAATTCGTATCGATGAGTAGATCATTTCATCTCATTGCATAATTTTCATGTGAGCTCATCTAGATGCCCGAAATGCTGTTGGAAGAGGGCTATGTAATGTTAGTTTCTGATTCTTATCAGAACATGCACTTTTGTCATTTTTGCCATGATTGATGTGTGCACCCTATGAACTTGAGTCCTACATGTGTTTTGTAATATGCCATGCCATCTTTACAGGGGTGTATGCCATGTATTTTTGTGATCTCTATGGTGACTATTACAAGCATGCAAACTAGGCTTCATGATGTTTCTGATTTCAGCCCCTGTTTTGCTGATATTTTTATGCCATGTTAACTTGATGCTACAGAGAGATCCATGCATATTTTGAGATACTTTAGTAAGGATGTTTTGTTCTACGTGTCTTTACCTATCCATCCATGCCCTTGTTTTCAATTATGGAGTGCCATAGCTTGAGTCATCGAGCTCTACTTTTGCTATAAAATGTTTCCTGGCAGATTGTTTACATGTTATTCAATTTTGCCAAGGTTGTTGTAGTTGATCCGTGTATGCTATGATGTTGTTCTTGCCATGTATAGCTTCTATGCCATTTCTTATTATTGTTGGTTGCCTTGCCATGCCATGTGTTGCTCTGTGGTGAGTGGTTCAAGCTCACCAACATGCCTACTTGTTGTTGTTCCTGCCATGTATGAATCTGTAATATAACTTGCCATGTTTACATGGGTGCCATCATATCTTCTGATCCTTTTTGGCTCATGGTCAGTAAGGGACTTTTGTTCTATGCAATTATTATATTCATGACATGCCTTTGTTTGCATTGATAAGTTCCTGTAGCATGTTGTTTCATAGCTCTAAACATTGCAACCTGATGTTATTTCTGCCAATGCCTGAAACTGTTATTATTTGCAATCTTGCCATGTGTTTTGGAGCATGTTCTAGTGATTTCTGGAGATAGTTCAGTGTTCATGTTTTGTAATGCTTTACCTGTACATCATGCCCATGTCTTTTGTTTTCATGTTGAGATGCTGTAGCTTGTTGTTTTGATGCTTGCAATATGCCTAGTTGCTGTTTTGGACAGCTTGTCCTTTAAACTTGTATAGGGTGTATGTGTTGAACCGTTGCTCCGTTTTGAGTGTGCTCTATATGAAACTTGCTTGATTTTGCATGTAGATTCATATTATCATGTTGCATCCATGTTTTGAGGTGTTCGCTTGATGTTTGTATGAATTTTGCATCAATGCCATGCTTACCTTGCTTTGCTCATATCTTCTAGACCGTAGCTCCGAATCTAATGAACTTTATATGTAACTTGACTAGAATTTCGTGTAGATCATCGTGGTGCATCTTTACTTGCTGTTTAACAACTTGAACATAAGGTTTATTCAGATCTGGACCAATTTCGAAATTTGCATATGAGGACTTACGGAATTGTTATATGTTGTTCGGCCTCATTTAAACTTGCCTTGATGTGTTGTTCTTGTTTGCATCATCCCTTGCCATGAGTAGATTCATGTAGCCGTGTCATGCATCATTCTTGTTTGTGCATCATGCCTTGTTCATGTGTGGTGTGTTTACCATGTGGTGTGCTTCTTCTTGTTAGTTCCTGTTTCGTTGCGATCGTGAGGATTCGTTCGTCTACGCTGGGTTCGTCTTCGTGGCTTCATCTTCTTCATGGACTCGTTCTTCTTCCTTGCGGGATTTCAGGCAAGATGACCGCTACCCTGGATCTCACTACTATCATTGCTATGCTAGTTGTCTCGTTCTATCGCTATGCTACGCTACCTATCACTTGTTCCTCAAGCCTCCCAAATTGCCATGTCAGCCTCTAACCTTTTTGCACCCTTCCTAGCAAACCGTTGTTTGGCTATGTTACCGCTTTGCTCAGCCCCTCTTATAGCGTTGTTAGTTGCAGGTGAAGATGAAGTTTGTTCCTTGTTGGAACATGGAGATGCCGTTCCTTGTTGGAACATGTTTACTTGTTGGGATATCACAATATATCTTATTTAATTAATGCATCTATATACTTGGTAAAGGGTGGAAGGCTCGGCCTTATGCCTGGTGTTTTGTTCCACTCTTGCCACCCTAGTTTCCGTCATATCGGTATTATGTTCCCGGATTTTGCGTCCCTAACGCGGTCGGGTGATTTATGGGACCCCTTGACAGTTCGCTTTGAATAAGACTCCTCCGCAAGGCCCAACATTGGTTTCACCATTTGCCTCACCTAGCCCTTTTCCCTTGGGTTTCGGAGCCCAAGGGTCATCTTTATTTTAGCCCCGGGCGGTGCTTGTCTAAGTGCTGGCCTGAACCAGCTTACTGTGGGGCCCCTCGAGCAACTCGAGGTCTGGTTTTACTCGTAGCTAGTCTCATCCGGTGTTGCCACGAGCGAGATATGTGCAGCTCCTATCGGGATTGTCGGCGCATCAGGCGGCTTTGCTGGTCTTGTTTTATTGCTATCGAAATGTCTTGTGGCCGGATTCGAGACTGGTCGGGTCTTCCGGGAGAAGAATATCCTTCGTTGATCGCGAGAGCTTATCATGGGCTAAGTTGGGACACCCTGCATGGTATAAACTTTCGAGAGCCGTGCCCACGGTTATGTGGCAGATGGGAATTTGTTAATATCCGGTTGTAGTAAACTTGAAGCAAACTCTCCTAAAATACACCAACCGTGTGCGTAACCGTGAGTGTCTCTTTTCGGGGTTGATCGAGAGGAGAACACGGTTTCTGGGTTATGTTTGACGTAAGTAGGAGTTCAGGATCACTTCTTGATCATTTCTAGTTGACGACCGTTCCTTTGTCTTCTCTTCTCGCTCTCTTTTGCGTATGTTAGCCACCATATCATGCTTAGTCGCTGCTGCAACCTCACCACTTTACCCCTTCCTTTCCTATTAAGCTTTGCTAGTCTTGATACCCATGGTAATGGGATTGCTGAGTCCTCGTGGCTCACAGATTACTACACCACCAGTTGCAGGTACAGGTTATGCGATGATCATGACGCGAGAGCGATGTTTGCTTGTGTTGGAGTTCTTCTACTTCTTCTTCGATCAGGGGATAGGTTCCAGGTCAGCAGCCTGGGCTAGCAGGGTGGATGTCGTTTGAGTTTCTGTTTATGTTTCATCCATAGTCGGATGTTGATCTTGTATATGATGTTGATGTATTCTTGTGGCTTTTGTGCCTTATGTATGTATCCCCACTATTATGTAATGTTGATGTAATGATATCCACCTTGCGAAAGCGTTCAATATCTTGGTCTATCCTTGGTGGGACCTTGAGTTCCTTTTGGATAGGGTCACATATTAGGCGTGACAAGTTGGTATTAGAGCCTCGACCGACCTTAGGAGCCCCTTGATTGATCGTGTAGTTTGGCCGTTGTTGAGTCTAGAAGAAAACTGTTTTGGTCTAGTTATATCGAGAGTAGGAATTTTTTTACTCCTCAGCCCTTCGTCGCTCTAGTGAGGAATCTTGGCGTAGGTGTTTTGAATTACTTCTCTTCCCTTCAAATTTTCTTTAGGATCACGCAGTTGGTTTTCGTAGTTGGTCCTCAGCTCTTTTCATCCGGTGCATTCTCGTCAAGTCGACTCGAGTCTCTTCATCTTTGCAAGTTCAATCCTCGGTTCTTCCTCCGGCGTCGTTGTTTTCCTTGTCGAAGTTGTCCTTGTTTTTCCCACCGCCCTCCTTCTTCCTCTCGGAACGGAGTCCGTAATTGAGTATCCATCCTACTCATGTGAAGTATTTGCTTTCTTTCCTCAATGATTTCAACGGTGTTTTCTCTTCAAGATATTCGTCGGTTTCCCCTTCCAAGTTGTCTTTGTTTTCCGCCTCCACCCTCTTATTCCCGAGTCCGAGTCTCTCTCGACCATCTATTTCATTCGTGTGGAGCCTCTTGGTCTTACCTCAATCATTTCAACGGTGAATTCTCGTCTCGTTCGTCATTCTTCACCCTTTCTTCTCCGGTGGACTCAATTCAAGTTTTTAGGGTTGATCATATTCTTTGCTCGTCCGCCTCTCCTTGATTTACCATTCCGGAGTTCGGAAGACATCTCAGGCGATTCGTCTATGTTTGAATTAATTCGAGGTTGTCACCTCAGTCAAATATTTCAGTTCTTCCGGTGCATCATCTATCTGTTCAACAATCCTTTCCGACGGTGTTATCTATTCAGTGGGCCCTAACCCAGAGGTCTTTTCCCAGGATCTTACCTGACTCTTCTAATTTCCCCGGAGTTATTCTCAATTCTTTTCGGAGTTTGACGTAAGAATGAATTTCATCGTCGAGATGCCTTTTCAAGATCGATTTCAAACCATTTCATTGTTGACTCAACCTCTTTGCTTTTCATTCTCCGGAGTACCTCGATTATTTTGGTGGTGTTCCTCGTCGTCATTTCAAGATAGAAGAAGAGTTTCCCTCTAAATCTTGTCCGTTCTCCGGAGATTCATGGTGATAGCTCGATGTTATCCTATCTAATTGTTTCCAGTCGTGCAATTCTTTTCATCCATCCGGAGTATTTCAGGAGTTACTTTCCGTCTCAATCATTCGGAGGCCATCTTTTCGGAAGATATCTTCGTTCCAAGTTTGCAGATTCATTCCCCAATTATTTTATATCCGTGCCCCTTCGTTCGTCTCAATATTCTTCCAGTGCTTCGTTCAAGCATTCTTCTATCAGTTCGCAATCTCTTTGTTCTCTTGCATTTTAATTCCCTCAAGTATCTTTGTGCTTTTCTAATTCTTCCCGGTGATTCATACTCTTTCATCAGTCATTTTCGAATTCTTACGGTGGTTCGTTCAGATTCTTTTTCCTTGATTATAATTCAATTCATTCGTTCTTTCCAATCCTACCGGTGGTTCATGAAGTCCTTCTCAAGTTTGCGATATGTCATTTCTCAATTCTTTTTCAAGAAGAATAAGTAGTTTGCAAAAATCCATTGCTTGTCATCAATTTAATTTGATGAAGGATAAGCATACAATAAATCCTATTCTTATTTCATCAAAGTGAGTAATCCCTTTCTTCGGAGTTTGTTCGTAATGAATAAATTCTAGTTCCAAGTGTTTTAATCTTTTCTTTTCCGGAGTTCAAACTTCCTCGACCATTTCGTCAGAACCTCCATCTAAATCATCGCAATGCTCATCTTATTCTTTCGTCCTTCATTCTATCTCATCATCCTTTCGTTACCGGAGTTCTTCATGGTGGTTCTTCATTATTTAATTCTTTCTTCAAGAGTTTCATCAATATTTTGGTGGAATTCAAATATCTTTTATTCTTGCATCTCTAAGTGTAATTTATTCTCCGTATTCTTTAGAATTGGAGTTTTGCATTTCTTTGTTCTTCTCAGATATTCAAATCCACTCAATCCTTCCTTCTAAGTTCTTTTCATTCAAATTCTTTCAATTCTTCCGGAGGCATTGCGTTGTTTATCTCGTCAAGTGTCATTCCATCTTTGAAGCTCATGTTATATTCTTTCCTTGTTCAACCGTGTGCTGCCTAAATCCTTGATCTTATCCGTTTCTTTTCTCATTCTAACCACTCCGGTTAGAGCGAGTTGTTTCATAGTCTATCGATTCCGTGAGCATTTGATTCTCGCCATTCTCGTCGTTCCTCTCTTTTTATCGAGTGCTCTCGATTCTTTGCTTCTCCTCTTGAGTTCTTGTTTCACCTCATCCCTTTTTTCCCTTCCGTCTCGGTCCTAAGATCTCGGGACGAGATCTCTTGTTAGTGGAGGAGTGTTGTAACGCCCCGGATTCGATGCGCCAGGTGTCTGCCAGTTATTCGCCGTCTTTGCCATGTCATGTGCTTGCGTGTGCACTTTGCCATGTCATCATCTGCATTTCATATCATGTTGTCATGTGCATCGCATTTGCATACATGTTCGTCTCATGCATCCGAGCTTTTTCCCCGTTGTCCGTTTTGCAATCCGGCACTCCTATGTCTCCCGGCGCTCCCTTTTACCTCTTTTCGTGTGCGGGTGTTAAACCTTCTCGGAATGGCCCGAGGTTTGCCAAGCGTCCTTGGTATAGCACCGGTAGACCGCCTGTCAAGTTTCGGGTCATTTGGAGGTCGTTTGATACTCAACGGTTAACGGGTAACCGTAAACCCCTCTTTCTCTTTGCAGCCCAACACCCTTCCAAAGTGGCCCAAAACCCACCAAACTCCCCTCCATGCTCTCGGTCGTTCGATCACGATCGCGTGGCCGAAAACCGCACCTCATTTGGAGTCTCCTAGCTCCCTCTACCTATAAATATGTGTCCCTCCCGGATTTTTCGCGCAGTCCAACCCTAACCTCCTCCTCCCTCCGCGTCGCCGGACGTGTCCACCGCCGCCGCCACGTCGCCCCGACGAATCGGAGGACGCCACGTCAGCGCCGCCGCCTCCCTCCTCCACTCACA
This sequence comes from Aegilops longissima, assembly GCA_021605205.1. Taxonomy (NCBI): domain Eukaryota; kingdom Viridiplantae; phylum Streptophyta; class Magnoliopsida; order Poales; family Poaceae; genus Aegilops; species Aegilops longissima. Next base: position 12,504 of record JAHIAM010015813.1, read on the forward strand.
CGCCGCCACCTCAGCGCCCTCACCTTCTCTCTCCTTCCTCCACCGCGCGAGCCCGCGCCGCCGCCGCCGTCGCCCGTTCGGCCCATTCGCGCGCCGCCGCCGCCTCCGGCCGCCGCCCGTCGCCGGCGAAGCCGCCGCCCTCGCCCACCGCCGCCGGAGCTCCCGTCCGCCGCCGCCATGGGTTCGCGGCGCCGCCTGCCGCCCGCCTGCGCGCCGCTCGACCCGTCCTCCGCCCCCTTGCCGAGCAGGTCGGGAGGAAACCCGCCCGCGCCTTCCCGCCGCTGGCGGGCGCCGGCGCCCGCTCCGCCCGCTCCGCCTGCCGCGCGCCGCCTCTCCCGGCGGTCGCCGCCCGCGCCTCCTCTCGGTGCCGCGCCGCCCCTCGGAGATCCGCGCCGGATCCGCGAGATCCGCCGGATCTGCCCCTCGGCCGTCGTCCCTCCTTCTCCGGCGAGATGCCGGCGAACCTCGGAAACCGTGCAGCCCCGAGGTTGACTTCCCCCCCTCGAAATCCACCAAGTCCCGAGCGTTTTCATCATTTTCATGCATATTCATCATGCCATAACTCTGCATACGTATCTCCGTTTCGTGCGTGTAATATGTCGAATTGTTCGTCTCCATGAGTAGATCATTCCATCTCATTGCATCATTTTCATGTGAGCTCATCTTGATGCCCGAAATGCTGTTGGAAGAGGGCTATGTGATGTTAGTTTTGATTCTTATCGAACATGCACTTTGTCATTTTGCCATGATTGATGTGTGCACCCTATGAACTTGAGTCCTACATGTGTTTTGTAATATGCCATTCCATCTTTACAGGGTGTATGCCATGTATTTTGTGATCTCTGTGGTGACTAGCACAAGCATGCAAACTAGGCTTCATGATGTTGCTGATTTCAGCCCTGTTTTCTTGATATTTTTATGCCATGTTAACTTGATGCTCTGAGAGATCCATGCATATTTTGAGATACTTCAGTAAGGATGTTTTGTTCTACATGTCTTTCTCTATCCATCCATGCCCTTGTTTTCAATTATGGAGTGCCATAGCTTGCGTCAATCGAGCTCTACTTTTGCTATAAAATGTTTCCTGGCAGATTGTTTACATGTTATTCAATTTTGCCAAGGTTGTTGCAGTTGATCCGTGTATGCTATGATGTTGTTCTTGCCATGTATAGCTTCTATGCCATTTCTTCTTACTGTTGGTTGCCTTGCCATGCCATGTATTGCTCTGTGGTGAGTGGTTCAAGCTCACCAACATGCCTACTTGTTGTTGTTCCTGCCATGTATGAATCTGTAATATAACTTGCCATGTTCACATGGGTGCCATCATATCTTCTGATCCTTTTTGGCTCATGGTCATTAAGGGACTTTTGTTCTATGCAATTAGTAGATTCATGCCATGCCTTTGTTTGCATTGATAAGTTCCTGTAGCATGTTGTTTCATAGCTCTAAACATTGCAACTTTGATGTTATTTACGCCAATGCAAGCTGTTATTATTTGCAATCTTGCCATGTGTTTTGGAGCATGTTCTAGTGATTTCTGGAGATAGTTCAGTGTTCATGTTTTGTAATGCTTTACCTGTACATCATGCCCATGTCTTTTGTTTTCATGTTGAGATGCTGTAGCTTGTTGTCTTGATGCTTGCAATATGCCTAGTTGCTGTTTTGGACAGCTTGTCCTTTAAACTTGTATAGGGTGTATGTGTTGAACCGTTGCTCCGTTTTGAGTGTGCTCTATATGAAACTTGCTTGATTTTGCATGTAGCTTCATATTATCATGTTGCATCCATGTTTTGAGGTGTTTGCTTGATATTTGTGTGCATTTTGCATCAATGCCATGCTTACCTTGCTTTGCTCATATCTTCTAGACCGTAGCTCCGAATCTAATGAACTTTATATGTAACTTGACTAGAATTTCGTGTAGATCATAGTGGTGCATCTTTACTTGCTGTTTGACAACTTGAACATAAGGTTTATTCAGATATGGACCAATTTCGAAATTTGCATATGAGTACTTACCGGAATTGTTATATGTTGTTCCCGGCCTCATTTAAACTTGCCTTGATGTGTTGTTCTTGTTTGCATCATCCCTTGCCATGAGTAGATTCATGTAGCCGTGTCATGCATCATGCTTGTTTGTGCATCATGCCTTGTTCATGTGTGGTGCGTTTACCATGTGGTGTGCTTCTTCTTGTTAGTTCTGTTTCGTTGCGATCGTGAGGATTCGTTCGTCTCGCTGGGTTCGCTTCATGGCTTCATCTTCTTCATGGACTCGTTCTTCTTCCTTGCGGGATTTCAGGCAAGATGACCGCTACCCTGGATCTCACTACTATCATTGCTATGCTAGTTGTCTCGTTCTATCGCTATGTTGCGCTACCTATCACTTGTTCCTCAAGCCTCCCAAATTGCCATGTCAGCCTCTAACCTTTTTGCACCCTTCCTAGCAAACCGTTGTTTGGCTATGTTACCGCTTTGCTCAGCCCTCTTATAGCGTTGTTAGTTGCGGTGAAGATGAAGTTTGTTCCTTGTTGGAACATGGAGATGTCGTTCCTTGTTGGAACATGTTTACTTGTTGGGATATCACAATATATCTTATTTAATTAATGCATCTATATACTTGGTAAAGGGTGGAAGGCTCGGCCTTATGCCTGGTGTTTTGTTCCTCTTGCCACCTAGTTTCCGTCATATCGGTATTATGTTCCCGGATTTTGCGTCCCTAACGCGGTCGGGTGATTTATGGGACCCC
>JAHIAM010015814.1:0-19694 GCA_021605205.1 Aegilops longissima
TTGCGACATCATGAACACCTATGGCCTCCGCCTCCTTGATTTCACCCCCAACGCTGTCCTGACCATGGCAGTTTTCGCACACCTTTGCGAAAACTTTGTCGGAGTCCACCCAAACATAGCCCTCTTCCACCACTACTTCATGCCCCGCGTTGAGAGAGGAGAGCCACTTGCCGGAGGAATTGCTTGGATCTCTAGGATCGGCAAGAAAGAAGCTTATCTGGAAGGAGAGCTCCGCAGCAAGTGGGAGGAGTGGAGAGCCGATTGGTGTTGGATCATCGAGGAGAACCCGCAGTCTTTCATCGCCTCGCGCTAAACTCCCATATTGCGCGGCAACGATTGGAGCAACTTGGCTCCGGAGGATGATAGGTTGAAGATTGCCGTGACCGGATCTTGCGCCTCGTGCATGCCGGACTTCATCAGAGGCGCTGTTGGCGCGGATTTCCTTCGCCGCCGCATTGTGCCCTTGCAGGAGAGGAGGAGGCCTGCTTGGGAGTTTCAAAACGCGGCGGACATCATGAGGCTGCGCCCGGGCCTCAACTGGAATTTCACCGTCTTGGAGCTGGATGCGATGTTGCTGGAGCTGTTCAAGCACGACGCAGATCACCCCGAGTGGTTCATGTTGCCGAGGGGGGTCGTTCCTTTGTGCAACAACTCTTCGCTTGACCGCATCCGTGCGATGATGTCGTTGTGCGATTCCCATGGGATCGTTCAAACTTGGCAAGAGCCCACCGACGACGTCGTGCAGCAGTTCTTCGACAGCTTGGAAGAAGTGACGATCCGCTACCGACGAAAGCGAAGTGGCTCACCAGCGACACCACCGACGCCGAAGCTGCAGCGACGCCACCAGCTGGAGGAGGCGGCAGAAGCTGCTGCTGCTGGTGAATTCGGGTTCACCGTGGAGGAGGCGGAGGTAGCAAAGGCGGCAAGCCTTGCCGATCGAGAGGAGCTTGCCGGCGCGGAGGAGCAGGCCGAGCCCGAAGCTGAGCCGAACAAGCCTGCCGGGGGCGCCTCCCCTCCACCTTTAGGTAGCTTGCCGCGGGAGGAGCCCGCGGCCCCGCCAAGAAGGCGCCTCCGCAAGACCGGGGAAGTGGCGGGGCAGCAGACGGGCCATCAGCTGTCTCGCCATGACGCTGCTTCCACCGTGGCAAGCTCTGTTGCCACGGGAGCGCCTCACGCCGCCACAGAACCGGAGCGGGCCTTCGGGACCACGGCCTCGCTCCCGCCAAGCGCCCGAGGGAGCCTACTCTTCCAGCTCGTCGCACCGGAGGCGGAGCGATTACTTCTCGCGCTTAGCTCCGAGGAAGAAGAAGAAGAGTAAGATCTTGTCGCAGCATTTATAATTCTTCGATTTGCTGCTTTGTCTTGTATCTGATTTGCTTCATTCTGAACCCTTTCCTTTTTCAGGACGCTGGCTCAGAGCTTCAAGAGAGCCAAGACTCGTGGTTGTCATCGAAGACGATCCCCGTGGCGGCAGGAGGCGCTGGGCTCGAGACCCCTTGCCGGATCCGCAACCCTTCCTCGTAGCAGCCCCAAGATAGCCCCCAGCGTAAGTATTTGGTTTATTTCTTACGGTTAGGTGTGCATGGGTGCTCCTTCTTCGACATCTCGACTTGTTGATTTGTGTAGGAGCAGAGCAGCCCCATCAGAGGGCAGGAAGTCGCCTCCCAAGTTCTGTCCGCTTAACTACTCCGCCAAGGAGAATTCTCCGCAAGGTAGCGCCTCCGGCAAGGGAGGCTTCTCCGACAAGGGAAGTTCCTCCGACAAGAGGCGGTGCAGCGATCCTCCGTGGTGGAGACCGCGCCACAGATCCCATCGCAGTAACCTTTCGCGTGACAATTTCCCTTGGGTTCTTTTTCTTCCGTTCTTCTTCTTGAACATTTGCTTGATCGTTTTTCTTTTTTTTCGATCGCCGATCCATCTGCCGGGGAGCCGATGGAGACTGAGGTTGCCGGCGATGAGGACGCGCGCGGCAACAATGACGACACCGCCAACATGGAGGAGGAGGCCGGCGCCGATGGGTCCGCCGGCGAGGAGGCCGCCAAGGCTGCTGGCGCAAAGGCTGGGGAGGGGTCTGGTCATTGTACTGACGACCCTGAGGCCGCAGGAGCGCCAAGCGCTACGCCGACCGCCGATCCCTCCGCCACCGATGCAGCGGCAGGCCCCGAAGAGCCCCAGCCTGGCACCTATCTGAAGGCCGGCGACGGCGTCTTCATCAAGCTCCCATGGGCGTCGAGCTCCAGGGCGCCGGTCGAGGGAGAGACCTTCGACGAGGAGCTGCTCGCCTCCGCTGGGCTGTCGCTGGTTGACGCGCCAAGCAGCAGCAGTGGCGAGTCTGAGGAGGAGCAGCTTCTGAAGAAGCTGCTGTCGCTCTACCGTACCCGGCAAGCCAAGCTGGAGTCCCGGGAAGCGCTTGTCGCGAGGGCGGGAGCAGACATGGAGAAGCACGCAGAAGAGCTCCGGCGCGCCAACCAGGAAGCTCTCCGGGACGTAGCAGAAGCGCGGGAGCAACTCTCCGAAGAGCGCACGGCCTTCATCCTTGAGAAGGCCGAGGTCGAGGAGCAGCAAAGGCTTGCCGGCGAGAAGCTATCTGCGCAAGAAGGCGAGCTGGCGCAGCGGAAGATCAACCTCGACAGCTATGAGGAAGATCTTGCTGCGCGCGAGCAATCAATTGGCGGAGCTCTCAAGGAAGCGAAAGACGCTGCCGCAGCTGTCGAGGCCGCCAAGAAGGAATTGGAGACGAGGGTGGCGCAGCTGGAGGCCACCCTCCAGAAGAGCGGCGAGGAGGTCGCCGCGCTGAAGCGCGAGCGCGAGAAGGACGCCTACACTCTTGGCGAGTTACAGGGCCGTCTCGCTAAGAAGATCAAAGAGCTCGACGCCGCCAAGGACTCCAAGGCGGATCTTGAGCTGAAGCTGGCCACCTTGACGGAGACGCTGGACGGTGCCAAGGAGCGGGAAGTGGGTTTGTTGGAGAAGATCAAGGCCAACGAGGAGCTGCTGGCGAATGCCGTGACCGCCCAGGATACCTTCAGAGATAACGTGATGCACTGGACGGAGGGTCTTGTAGATACTGCCACCGCCATCAACAATGAGCTGATGGAGCTGGGGATGGTGGATCTCGGGTACTCCACCGACGAGCGCCTTCAACCCAGCGCCAAGCTCAGCCTATTCCTCAAGAGTGTGGTGACGGCTCTCCAATGCTCCGGAGGAGATCCCAGCAGCTGGCCGACGAGTCGCGCCAAATCTGCGCGGGGCTCTTCGAAGGTGCCGATGAAGGTGGCCTTCCGCAATCCAGCGTCGGCTTCCATAACGATCCTCAAGTCCCTCGCCGCCGATCGCCGACGCCGAGCGCTCAAGGCCCTTGTCGCACCCATTGTGGACAGGGTGAGCGGGGTCAAGAGGGTCGATGGCGACCGCATAGACTAGGCCGCCCGCTTTATCTTTCCCTTGTCGTTGCAGATCATGTTTAGGAGAAACAATCTATTAGATCTGCAACAAGTTATTTTTGTAATATAACTCTATCTTAGGCAATGATTGCAATGTTATTTCCTTTACTTGATTCCTTCCTTTGTATGTTTGTGCCCTACGCTTTTAAGGAACTTGTCGGCGCGGGCACCTTTGCCGCGAGCGCTGAGTGCGGAACATCAGCAGCCTGCTGGCGGTGCCGCCTCCGACAAGCAACCTTGTCGCAACTGGTTGCAGCTCACTTAAGTTGTTGAGCGGACTCGAAACAAAGCAAGGGCGCAACCAGCTACGAGTTGGTTCCTCCGCGCACAGGTTTTCCATACAAAGTACTATCGTTCGAGGAAGATAACTTAAAATTTTAAAAACTGATTGCTCAAACTTTGGCAACTTAGCTTTTCTGTCGTTTGCTTCCCGGTAAGGCGAAACTTTCTCGAGCGACGCTATGCGGCACACCATTATCTTCTCCTTCCCCGGCTAACTTGTGGGCGAAGGAACCTTCCTTTCTTTGAAAAGAAAGAAGAGAAAATAAAGTTATGGAGCCGGTGGCTCGTTATTGCTATCGGTGTGGATGCTGCACAAAATGTCGATAAAACATGCAAAATGATGATGAAAGCATGAAGTTGACAATTTTGCGCAACATATGAGCTTTATCGATGCATCGGGTCTGCGCCGGCTTTGTACAAAGGATTACATGCAACATGGGCAAGACTTGTACAAAAGGTGGTTGCGGAACAGGTTCCGCAACCAGCTTTATGGGTAAAACTTACGAAGATGCTCAATATTCCAGGAGTTGCTCACCGAATGCCATCTTGGCCTCAAAGCGGACAGCGCCAGCCTAGTGACTCGTCTCACCCGATAAGGGCCTTCCCACTTCAAGCGCCAACTTGTTGGAATTCTTGGCGGATTGAACGCGCCGAAGAACAAGGTCGCCTTCCTCGAAACTTCTGGCACTAACTTTGCGGCTATGGTAGCGACGCAAAGCTTGCTGGTAACGAGCATCTCGTACCGCGGCCTGAAGACGGTCCTCCTCAAGGAGCAGCGCGTCATCTTGTCACAGCTGCTCTTGCTCGAGCTCATCATAAGCGAGCACTCGAGGTGACCCGTATACGAGTTCCGTGGGGAGAATTGCCTCTGCTCCATAGACTAGAGCGAAAGGTGTCTGGCCAGTGGCTCGATTTGGCGTCGTTCTGATCGACCAAAGAACCACCGGTAGCTCCTCAATCCAGTTTCTTCCGCACTTGTGCAGCCTGTCGAAAGTTCTGGTCTTGAGTCCTCGCAGCACTTCAGCATTTGCTCTCTCTGCTTGACCGTTGCTTCTCGGATGAGCAACAGAAGCAAAGCAGACCTTGGCGCCAAGATCTTGGACGTATTGCATGAAGGTGCGACTCGTGAACTGTGTACCGTTGTCGGTGATGATCCGGTTAGGAATCCCAAAACGGCAAACAATTAACTCAAGAACTTGATCACGACGTGTTGTCACCTTCCTCACCGCTTCCACTTCCGCCACTTTGTGAACTAGTCAATTGCGACGTACAAGTACTCAAAGCCCCCGACAGCTCGGGGGAAGGGGCCGAGGATGTCGAGCCCCCAGACCGAAAATGGCCAGGATAAAGGGATTGTCCGGAGAGCTTGAGCTGGCTGGTGTATCTCGCTGGAATGGAACTTGCACGCTTCACACTTGGTTACTTGTGCAGTTGCATCCGGAGAGGCTGTCGGCCGAAGAAGCCTTGCCGGAAAGCTTTGCCGGCAAGTGCTCTTGCGCCAATGTGGTGACCACATATGCCTCCGTGTATCTCGCCAACAGCTTTCTATCCATCTTCCCGATGAATACACTTCAATTTCACACCGCCGAGTCTTCTTACATGCAGGATGTTGTCGACAAACTGGTACATACTTGACTGCCGGGCTACTCTTTCCGCTTCTTCTTGCTCTTCGGGAAGTTCTCCTGTCTGAAGGAAATGGACGATCTACTGTGCCCATGTTGGAGCTTGCGGCTCGACAAGAAGGACTAAAGGCACATCTGTCGCTACGGGAACATCAGCTTCTACGGCAAGAACCTGCGGCTCAGCCGGAGCTTGATGATCCCCGACAAGCTTGCGAGAGCAAAACTTGTCGGGAGCGTCTGCTTCAACGAAACAAACCCTTAGGCTTGTCGGAGCAGATTGCTCCTTAGTGATATCTGCGTCGATTTTGGGGACCTTCTTGGCGGCGGCTTCAGGGAGCTCTGCCGGAAAGTAGTCACCAGAAATCAACTTCCTCTTCTTGTTCTGTCCAGTTGATGGCATTACAGTCGGCTGAGTCAGCTTGAGCACAAAGATCCCTGGTTCCACAGGTACTTTGAGTGCGGCGCACTTCGACAGGCCATCAGCAATGTCATTTTGAGCTCTTGGGACATGTTCCATTTGTAGGCCGTCAAAGTGCTCTTCTAGCTTTCTCACTTCATCCACGTATGCTTCCATCAACGGACTCTGATAATCTTTGTTTACTTGGCGGACGACAAGCTTCTCTTCGGCGCTCGATGCGAGTTCGAGCGTCTTCTTGTTGCCGTTCTTGAAGAACTTGGCGCTGGTCGCGACGAGCTCGCGGATCCGACGACGCGGTGGAGTCGCTCTCGAGGTGGATCCGACGAGTCGGCGATCTTGGCCTTCGGGATGGAGAGTGCATGGTGGTTGCACCCCCATAGGTCTCGTCGCCACCGGCTCGTGCCTTGTCGCCTTGCCGCTGCTGCGATGTGCTTGGTTGCGCGGAACGCCGCCGCTGGCAAAGCCGATGAGACTCGGATGGTGGCCTCCATTCGTCGACCTTTATCGCCGTCGGAGGGTAATCCAGAGCGATTGAGCTCGCGCCAAAGCTTCTGCTTGAGTAGTGGGCGGCAATGGCGAACGGTGCGAGGAGCGGGATATGCTCGGACTTCTAAACACATTAGAAGGAGCAGTATCCCGTCCAGGTGACCATGCCCCGCTCGCACCAGCCTGTTGGCGCGCGAGCCGCTCTTGAGCGTCCCTGGATCCACTAGCTTGATCATGGCCCAACGAACGTATGGTGCTGCGAGCACCATGACGTTGTCGGTCCCGCGCTTCCTAAGATGGACGCGGTACGTATCCGGACGCTGAGGTCTGCGCCGCCTTGTCCTTGGACTTGGCAGCGTCGTGGGCTCCCTCGACGACGCCCGTTCCTCCGCCAGCGTCTTCCCCACCACTCGTCAGCTCTGGTGGTGGTGGGTTTGACACGGACGGCTCTGCTGCCGCCGAAGCCTTCTTCTTCGGTGGCATGTTGATGAAGATGATGAAGAAGTTGCTCGTGTGAACGCCGGATCAGGTTCACACAGCCTCGACGCACCCCTACCTGGCGCGCCAAAGATGTCGGGGAGGCTGATCGTACCCACGAACACCTATGGGACCAGCGGGCCGAGTCCCTTGTGGTTCGGTGGGGGCCGGAGATTGCACGAAGAGCAGATCGAGGCGATGCACACGAGCAGTTTACCCAGCTTCGGAGATCTCCGGAGAGATAATAATCCTACTGCTGCTTGGTTGATTGTATTGTGTTTTTGCTAGGGAGCAATGAGAGCTACAAAACCTAGCTTGAGTGTGTGTAGTCTCAAATGAGTCGAACTGAACTAAGCCGAACCGAACCCTTTCTACGTTGCCCATGGGCCTCCTTTTATAGGCTCAAGGGGCTACCACAGGCGGCAACGTAGACGAGGGTAAAAATGGGAAAAAGAGTTGCGGTTGGTGCAACTACCTTGTACAGTGCAATCTACCTAACTCTGACGGCAAGGGACAAAGGCATTAAATGCCCGTCCATGTCGCCTAAACAGTGCAACAGGGACCGTCAGGAGCGCCACTGTTCGCCACGATGGCCTTCTTGTCAGCGTCGCTTATCGCTGCTCTCCGCTGGCTGCACAGCCCCTTGACACGCTGCGTTCGAATAGCCCCATGGCGACACGTTGGCGGATGAGCTGGAGCGGAGATGAAGAGAGTTACTGCCGCGCAAGTGCCTTGCCGCGGCTGAACCCTTGTCACACTCGGAAGCTTGTCGCTCACCGAGCCTTCCCGGCAAGCTCCTCTTGCCGGGGTCTTGTCTTCTTCGTGCCTTGTGTGGCCTTCCCGGCAAGCTCCTCTTGCCGGGGCCTTGGATACTTTGTTCTTGAATGGCTCCAAAGGAACCGCGGAGGATCTTGGCGATCACTAGGCAAGCCTTGCCGCGGGGTGCTGCAACAGCCCGTGCACGAGTTCGGGATACTAGGGTACCCCTACTCTAGTACACCGACAAAAACTGTGTGGCATTGGGCTATCCATCGCAAGCTCTTTTACTGCTAGAACCGTTTGCAAAGGTCCATGACACATTTAGCAGGTTTATTTGTTTACAATTAATAATTCTAGTATTACGCAAATTCACATTTCATATCGAATAGTTGTTTGCCAATTTCATATCAGGCACATAAATATAGTATAACATCACATTACGGTAGCTACATGAAAACATCACAGTACAACATATAGCTACTTCAGCTTCATAAGAACAATATATTCATTTCCCTAATCAAGATCATCCAGGCTCGGCTTATCCACCTCTGCTTTCAGTTCAGTAAGAACCCGTTTTCAACGGGCCGATTGGGAAAGTGCCTCCTCCTTCGCCAACACCATCTTAGCAAAGTCTTTAAGAAAAATATGAGCTCATTCTTCAGCTTCAACTTTTTATCCCGCATCTTGAAATATGCTTCAGCATTGACAAGAATTCCTCTAAGCCTACGTGTGTTCACTTCCTCATACATGCTCCAGAGCTTCGTTAGGCACATCTTCAAAGACTGCGGCCACTCTTGATCAACCCACTCCAAGTAAGAACACTTCCGTTCATCCTATAATATTTAAAACTAGATCAGTAATAATTGTAGGGGAAATGGGTTTATAGCAACATAGAAATCACCAATGCTTATTTTGAAAAATTGAAGAAACATGTTAATTATGACATATCTTCTCAAAAAGATCAATGTGCAAATGAAATATTTGGTACTGAGACAACAACCAAATAGTGGAACATCAGAACTATATTTAACTACCACGATGCTACAAGTTCTTACTCATGTACAATAAATAACAAATTGAACATTTTATGAGGAAGGTAAATGTAACTGCAACAGCATAGCGACAGTGTTTGGATGACAGCAAATTGATACTAACAGGTGTGTACATGCACAAATTTAGTAACATAGAACTAATAGCACTAAGGCCATCCACTATGTATGCCAAAACTGGTGTAAAGACAACTGTTGCTACATCTCGCACCGGTGCCCTGAACTGGCAAGCCGATGCAGCGGGAAACAATCAGGCACCGGGACTCCGGAGCACGTAGTTGCTCCGATGCCTAGTTCCTTCGTGTCATAAATATTTAGTATTTTACTGCTTGGCTGCTCGGATGTGTGGACCAAAGTTGGCTGCACAAACTGCTGAAGCGATGCCAAAGAATTTTCTAATGGCACCGCTGATAAGATGGCAACAATTTAAGATACTAGGTACAAACTGTGACACTGCCTTAGGATGCATTTGGTTGAAGGTGTGATGTGAATGCGTTGGGACCGTGACAGTGTTTGAATCACATCTAACAAATGATCTGTAACAACAGAAGAGGGCCTAACCTTCTCTACACATGTGCTACCTCTTGAGCACTGTGTTGGATTTCCTTGAAGAGGAAAGGATGATGCAACAAAGTAGCGTAAGTATTTCCCTCAGTTTTTGAGAACCAAGGTATCAATCCAGTAGGAGGCTACGCGCGAGTCCCTCGTACCTGCACAAAGAAAATAACTCCTCACAACCAACGTGATAAGGGGTTGTCAATCCCTTCACGGTCACTTACAAGAGTGAGATCTGATAGATATGATAGGGTAATATTTTGGTATTTTTGTGATAAAGATGCAAAGTAAAATAAAAGCAAAGTAAAAAGCAAATCAAATAAACAAGTGTTGGAAGATTAATATGATGAAGATAGACCTGGGGGCCATAGGTTTCACTAGTGGCTTCTCTCAAGAGCATAAGTATTTTACGGTGGGTGAACGAATTACTTGAAGGAAATATGCCCTAGAGGCAATAATAAATGTTATTATTTATTTCCTTATATCATGATAAATGTTTATTATTCATGCTAGAATTGTATTAACCGGAAACATAATACATGTGTGAATACATAAACCTACAGAGTGTCACTAGTATGCCTCTACTTGACTAGCTCATTAATCAAAGATGGTTATGTTTCCTAACCATGAACAAGGAGTTGTTATTTGATTAACGGGATCACATCATTGGTTGAATGATCTGATTGACATGACCCATTCCATTAGCATAGCACCTGATCGTATAGTTTGTTGCTAGCGCTTTTCTTCATGACTTATACATGTTCCTATGACTATGAGATTATGCAACTCCCGTTTGCCCGAGGAACACTTTGGTGCTACCAAACGTCACAACGTAATCGGGTGATTATAAAGGTACATTACAGGTGTCTCGAAGGTACATGTTGGGTTGGCATATTTCGAGATTAGGATTTGTCACTCCGATTGTCGGAGAGGTATCTCTGGGCCCTCTCGGTAATGCACATCACATAAGCCTTGCAAGCATTGCAACTAAATGTGTTAGTTGTGAGATGATGTATTACGGAACGAGAAAAGAGACTTGCCAAGAACGAGATTGAACTAGGTATTGGATACCGACGATCGAATCTCGGGCAAGTAACATACCGATGACAAAGGGAACAACGCATATGTTGTTATGCGGTCCGACCGATAAAGATCTTCGTAGAATATGTAGGAACCAATATGGGCATCCAGGTTCCGCTATTGGTTATTGACCGAGAATAGTTCTAGGTCATGTCTACATAGTTCTCGAACCCGTAGGGTCCGCACGCTTAAGGTTTCGATGGCAGTTATATTATGAGTTTATGAGTTTTGATGTACCGAAGGAGTTCGAGTCCCGGATGAGATCGGGGACATGACGAGGAGTCTCAAATGGTCGAGACGTAAAGATCGATATATTGGACGACTATATTCGAGTTCGGAAAGGTTCGAATGATTCGGTATTTTCGAGTACGGGGAGTTACGGGATTACGGGGAAGTAATGGGCCTTGATGGGCTTTAGTGGGAAGAGGAAAAAAAGGCTGCTGCGCCCCCTCCCTCTAGTCCGAATTGGACTAGGGAAAGGGGCGGACACCTCTCCTTCTCCTCCTATTCCTTCTCCTTCCTCCCTTTTGGTGGACTCCTACTAGGACTTGGAGTCCTAGTAGGAATCCATATCCTGGCCGCACCTTTGCCTTGGCGGCCTCCTCCTCCTCCATCCTTTATATACAGGGCAGGGGCACCCCATAGACACAAGTTGATCTACGGATCGTTCCTTAGCCGCAGCGGTGCCCCTTCCACCAAACTACACCTCGAATATACCGCTGCGGAGCTTAGGCGAAGCCTGCGCCGGTGGAACATCATCATCGTCACCACGCCGTCGGTCGACGAAACTCTCCCTCAACACTCGGCTGGATCGGAGTTCGAGGGACGCCATCGAGCTGAACGTGTGCAGAACTCGGAGGTGCCGTGACGCTCGGTACTTGGATCGGTTGGATCGGGAAGAAGTACGACTACTTCCTCTACGTTGCATCAACGCTTCCGTTGCTGGTCTCACGAGGGTACGAGACAACACTCTCATCTCGTTGCTATGCATCACCATGATCTTGCGTGATCGTAGGAAAATTTTGAAATTACTACGTTCCCCAACGGTGGCATCCGAGCCAGGTTTTATGCGTTGATGTCATATGCATGAGTAGAACACAAGTGAGTTGTGGGCGATACAAGTCATACTACCTACCAGCATGTCATACTTTGGTTCAGCGGTATTGTGAGATGAAGCGGCCGGACCGACATTACGCCAGACGCTTACGCGAGACTGGTTTCACCGCTGTGAGCACTCGTTGCTTAAAGGTGGTGGCGGGTGTCTGTCTCTCTCACTTTAGTTGAACTGAGTGTGGCTCGCCCGGTCCTTGAGAAGGTTAAAGCGAGTCTATTTGACGAAGTATCGTTGTGGTTTTGATGCGTAGGTAAGAACGGTTCTTGCTCAGCCCGTAGCAGCCACGTAAAACTTGCAACAACAAAGTAGAGGACGCCTAACTTGTTTTTGCAGGGCATGTTGTGATGTGATATGGTCAAGACGTGATGCTATATTTTATTGTATGAGATGATCATGTTTTGTAACCGAGTTATCGGCAATGGCAGGAGCCATATGGTTGTCGCTTATTGTATGAAATGCAACGCCATGTAATTGCTTTACTTTATCACTAAGGAGTAGCGATAGTCGTAGAAGCAATAGTTGGCGAGACGACAACGATGCTATGATGGAGATCAAGGTGTCGCGCCGGTGACGATGGTGATCATGACGATTGCTTCGAGATGGAGATCACAAGCACAAGATGATGATGGCCATATCATATCACTTATATTGATTGCATGTGATGTTAATCCTTTATGCATCTTATTTTGCTTTGATTGACGGTAGCATTATAAGATGATCCCTTACTAAATTATCAAGAAGTGTTCTCCCGAGTATGCACCGCTGCGAAAGTTCTTCGTCTGAGACACCACGTGATGATCGGGTGTGATAGGCTCTACGTTCAAATACAACGGTGCAAAACAGTTGCACACGCGAATACTCAGGTTATACTTGACGAGCTATGCATATAAGATATGACCTCGGAACACGGAGACCGAAGGTCGGCGTGAATCATATAGTAGATATGATCAACATATTGATGTTCACCATTGAAACTACTCCATCACACGTGATGATCGGTCATGGTGTAGTTGATATGGATCACGCAATCACTTAGAGAATTGGAGGATATTTTTCTAAGTGGGAGTTCTTAAGTAATATGATTAATTGAACTTTAATTTATCATGAACTTAGTCCTGGTAGTATTTTGCAAATTATGTTGTAGATCAATAGCTCGCGTTGTTGCTTCCCTATGTTTTTATATGTGTTCCTAGAAAATTGTATTGAAAAATGTTAGTAGCAATGATGCGGATTGGATCCGTGATCTGAGGTTTATCCTCATTTGCTGCGCAGAAGAATTATGTCCTTAATGCACCGCTAGGTGACAGACCTATTGCAGGAGCAGATGCGGGGCGTTATGAACGTTTGGCTAGCTCAATATGAGCAGATCTGAGGCGTTATGAACGTTTGGCTAGCTCAATATGATGACTACTTGATAGTTTAGTGCACCATGCTTAACGGCTTAGAATCGGGACTTCAAAGACGTTTTGAACGTCATGGACCATATGAGATGTTCCAGGAATTGAAGTTAATATTTTTAGCAAATACCGAGTTGAGAGATATGAAGTCTCCAACAAGTTCTATAGCTAAAAGATGGAGGAGAATCGCTCAACTAGTGAGCATGTGCTCAGATTGTCCGAGTACTTCAATCACTTGAATCAAGTGGGAGTTAATCTTCCGATAAGATAGTGATTGACAGAATTCTCTAGTCACCATCACTAAGTTAGTAGAACTTCGTGATGAACTATAGTATGCAAGGGATGACGAAAAGATTCTCGAGCTCTTCGCGATGCTAAAATCGCGAAGGTAGAAATCAAGAAAAACATCAAGTGTTGATGGTTGACAAGACCACTAGTCTCAAGGAAAATGGCAAAGGGAAGAAGGGAACTTCAAAAGGAACGGCAAGCAAGTTGCTGCTCGAGTGAAGAAGCCCAAGTCTAGACCTAAGCACGAGACCGAGTACTTTTGCTGCAATGGAACTGGTCCGGAAGCGAACTACCCTGAATATTTGGTGGATAAGAAGGATGGCAAAGTGAACAAGGTTATATTTGATAGACAGGTTATTGATGTGTGCCTTACTAGTGTTTATAGTGGCCCCTGAGTATTTGATACTGTTCGGTTGCTAAGATTAGTAACTCAAACAGGAGTTACAGAATAAGCAGAGACTAGTTGAAGGGAAGTGACGATGAGTGTTGGAAGTAGTTCCAAGATTGATATGATCATCATCGCACACTCCCTATACTTTCGGGATTAGTGTGGAACCTAAATAAGTGTTATTTGGTGTTGAGCATAAATATGATTTGATCATGTTTATTGCAATACGATTATTCATTTAAGTAAGAGAATAAATTGTTGTTCTGCTTACATGAATAAAACCTTATATGGTTACACACCTAATGAAAATGGTTCATTGGATCTCGATCATAGTGATACACATATTCATAACATTGAAACCAAAAGATGCAAAGTTAATAATGATAGTGCAACTTATTTGTGGCACTTGCCGTTTAGGTCATATTGGTGTAAAGCGCATGAAGAAAAACTCCATCTTGATGGACTTTTGGAATCACTTGATTATGAATCATTTGATGCTTGCGAACCGTGCCTTTTGGGCAAGATGACTAAAACTCCGTTCTCCGAACAATAGAACAAGCTCTTGACTTATTGGGAATAATACATACCGATGTATGCGATCCAATGAGTGTTGATGCTCGTGGCAAGTATCGTTATTTTCTGACCTTCACAAGATAATTTGAGAAGATATGGGTATATCTACTTGATGAAACATAAATCTGAAATAGTTGAAAGGTTCAAAGAATTTCAGAGTGAAGTGGAAAATCATCGCAACAAGAAAATAAAGTTTCGCGATCTGATCGTGGAGACGAATATTTGAGTTACGAGTTTGGTCTTCAATGAAAACAATGTGGAATAGTTTCACAGCTCACGCCACCGGAACACCACAACGTTATGGTGTGTCCGAACGTCAGAATAACCGTACTTTATTTTGATATGGTGCGATCTATGACGTATCTTACCGATTTACCACTATCGCTTTGGGGTTATGCATTAGAGACAGCTGCATTCACGCTTAATCGGCAACCATCTAAATCCGCTGAGATGACACCGTATGAACTATGGTTTAGCGATAAACCTAAGCTGTCGTTTCTTAAAGTTTGGAGTTGTGATGCTTATGTGAAAAGTTTTCACCGATAAGCTCGAACCCAAATCGAGAAATGCGTCTTCATAGAATACCCAAAGGCAACTATTGGGTACACCTTCTATCACAGATCCGAAGGCAAGTTTTCGTTGCTAAGATGGATCCTTTCTAGAGAAGAAGTTTCTCTCGAAAGAAGTGAGTGGGAGGAAAGTAGAACTTGATGAGGTAATTGTACCTTCTCCTTATTGGAAAGTAGTTCATCACGAAATCAGTTCGAGTGATTCCTACACCAATTAGTGAGGAAGTTAATGATGATGATCATGAAACTTCAGATCAAGTTGCTACCAAACCTCGTAGGTCTTCCAGAGTAAGATCCGCACTGAGTGGTACGGTAATCCTATTCTAAAAGTCATGTTACTAGACCATGATGAACCTACGAACTATGAGGAAGCGATGATGAGCCCAGATTCAGCGAAATGGTTTGAGACCATGAAATCTGAGATGGGATCCATGTATGAGAACAAAGTATGGACTTTGGTTGACTTGCCGATGATCGGCAAGCCATTGAGAATAAATGGATCTTCAAGAGGAAGACGGACACGATAGTAGTGTTACTATCTACAAAGCTCGACTTGTCGCAAAAAGGTTTTGACAAGTTCAAGGTGTTGACTACAATGAGATTTTCTCAATTGTAGCGATGCTTAAGTCTGTCGAATCATGTTAGCAATTGCCACATTTTATGAAATCGGCAAATGGATGTCAAAACTACATTCTTTAATGGATTTATTAAAGAAGAGTTGTATATGATGCAACCGAAGGTTTTGTCAATCCTAAAGGAGCTAACAAAATGTGCAAGCTCCAGCGATCCATCTATGGACTGGTGCAAGCATCTCGGAGTTGGAATAAACGCTTTGATAGTGTGATCAAAGCATATGGTTTTATCTGAGACTTTTGGAGAAGCCTGTATTTACAAGAAAGTGAGTGGGAGCACTACAACATTTCGATAAGTATATGTGAATGACATATTGTTGATCGAAATAATGTAGAATTATTCGCAAAGCATAAAGGAGTGTTTGAAAGGAGTTTTTCAAAGAAAGACCTCGGTGAAGCTGCTTACATATTGAGCATCAAGATCTATAGAGATAGATCAAGGCGCTTGATAAAGTTTTTCAATGAATACATATCTTGACAAGATTTTGAAGTAGTTCAAAATGGAGCAGTCAAAGAAAGAGTTCTTGCCTGTGTTACAAGGTGTGAGATTGAGTAAGACTCAAAACCCGACCACGGCAGAAGATAGAAAGAGAATGAAAGTCATTCCCTATGCATCAGCCATAGGTTCTATAAAGTATGTCATCTGTGTACCAGATCATTGCATACCCTACCACTAAGATTGGCAAGGAGTGCAATAGAGATCTAGGAGTAGATCAATGGATAGCGGTCAAAATTATCCTTAGTAGAATAAGGATATGTTTTCGATTATGGAAGTGAAAAAGGTTCGCCGTAAAAGGTTACGTCGATGCAAGTTTTAACACTAATCTAGATGACTCGAGTCTCAATCTAGATACATATTGAAAGTGGGAGCAATTAGCTAGAGTAGCTCCGTGCAAGAGCATTGTAGACATAGAAATTTGCAAAATACTTACGGCTCGAATGTGACAGAACCGTTGACTAAAATTATCTCACAAGCAAAACATGATCACACCTTAGTACTCTTTGGGTGTTAATCACATAGCAATGTGAACTAGATTACTGACTCTAGTAAACCCTTTGGGTGTTGGTCACATGTCGATGTGAACTATGGGTGTTAACCACATATAGATGTGAACTATTGATGTTAAATCACATGGCGATGTGAACTAGATTATTGACTCTAGTGCAAGTGGGAGACTGAAGGAAATATGCCCTAGAGGCAATAATAAATGTTATTATTTATTTCCTTATATCATGATAAATGTTTATTATTCATGCTAGAATTGTATTAACCGGAAACATAATACATGTGTGAATACATAAACCTACAGAGTGTCACTAGTATGCCTCTACTTGACTAGCTCATTAATCAAAGATGGTTATGTTTCCTAACCATGAACAAGGAGTTGTTATTTGATTAACGGGATCACATCATTGGTTGAATGATCTGATTGACATGACCCATTCCATTAGCATAGCACCTGATCGTATAGTTTGTTGCTAGCGCTTTTCTTCATGACTTATACATGTTCCTATGACTATGAGATTATGCAACTCCCGTTTGCCCGAGGAACACTTTGGGTGCTACCAAACGTCACAACGAATCGGGTGATTATAAAGGTACATTACAGGTGTCTCCGAAGGTACATGTTGGGTTGGCATATTTGAGATTAGGATTTGTCACTCCGATTGTCGGAGAGGTATCTCTGGGCCCTCTCGGTAATGCACATCACATAAGCCTTGCAAGCATTGCAACTAAATGTGTTAGTTGTGAGATGATGTATTACGGAACGAGAAAAGAGACTTGCCAAGAACGAGATTGAACTAGGTATTGGATACCGACGATCGAATCTCGGGCAAGTAACATACCGATGACAAAGGGAACAACGTATGTTGTTATGCGGTCTCGACCGATAAAGATCTTCGTAGAATATGTAGGAACCAATATGGGCATCCAGGTTCCGCTATTGGTTATTGACCGAGAATAGTTCTAGGTCATGTCTACATAGTTCTCGAACCCGTAGGGTCCGCACGCTAAGGTTTCGATGGATGTTATATTATGAGTTTATGAGTTTTGATGTACCGAAGGAGTTCGGAGTCCCGGATGAGATCGGGGACATGACGAGGAGTCTCGAAATGGTCGAGACGTAAAGATCGATATATTGGACGACTATATTCGAGTTCGGAAAGGTTCGAATGATTGGGTATTTTTCGAGTACCGGGAGTTACGGGATTACGGAGAAGTAATGGGCCTTGATGGGCTTTAGTGGGAAGAGGAAAAAAGGTTGCTGCGCCCCCTCCCTCTAGTCCGAATGGACTAGGGAAAAGGGGCGGACACCCTCCTTCTCCTCCTATTCCTTCTCCCTTCCTCCCTTTTGGTGGACTCCTACTAGGACTTGGAGTCCTAGTAGGAATCCATATCCTGGCCGCACCTTTGCCTTGGCGGCCTCCTCCTCCTCCATCCTTTATATACAGGGCAGGGGCACCCCATAGACACAAGTTGATCTACGGATCGTTCCTTAGCCGTGTGCGGTGCCCCTTCCACCAAACTACACCTCGAATATACCGTTGCGGAGCTTAGGCGAAGCCCTGCGCCGGTGGAACATCATCATCGCCACCTGCCGTCGTCTTGTGAAACTCTCCCTCAACACTCGGCTGGATCGGAGTTCGAGGGACGTCATCGAGCTGAACGTGTGCAGAACTCGGAGGTGCCGTACGTTCGGTACTTGGATCGGTTGGATCGGGAAGAAGTACGACTACTTCCTCTACGTTGCGTCAACGCTTCCGTTGCTGGTCTACGAGGGTACGTAGACAACACTCTCATCTCGTTGCTATGCATCACCATGATCTTGCGTGATCGTAGGAAAATTTTTGAAATTACTACGTTCCCCAACATTACTGTTGAGCAATTGACAGAATTGAGCATAGTTATGAGAATATCTAGGTATGATCATGTATATAGGCATCACGTCCGAGACAAGTAGACCGACTCCTGCCTGCATCACCTACTATTACTCCACTCATCGACCGCTATCCAGCATGCATCTAGAGTATTAAGTTTAAGAAAACAGAGTAACGATTTAAGCAAGATGACATGATGTAGAGAGATAAATTCATGCAATATGATAAAAACCCCATCTTGTTATCCTCGATGGCAACAATACAATACGTGCCTTGCTGCCCCTCATCCTTTGGGAAAGGACACGCAAGATTGAACCGAAGCTAAGCACTTCTCCCATTGCAAGAAAAACCAATCTAGTAGGCCAAACCAAACTGATAATTCGAAGAGAATTGCAAAGATAACCAATCATACATAAAAGAATTCAGAGAAGATTCAAATATTGTTCATAGATAATCTTGATCGTAAACCCACAATTCATCGATCTCAACAAACACACCGCAAAAAGAAGATTACATCGAATAGATCTCCACGAGAGAGGGGGAGAACATTGTATGGAGATCCAAAAAGAGAAAAGAAGCCATCTACCTACTAACTATGGACCTGAAGGTCTGAGGTAAACTACTCACACTTCATCTGAGAGGCTATGATGATGATGTAGAAGCCCTGTGTGATGGATGCCCCCTCCAGCGGAGCTCCGGAACAGGCCCCAAGATGGGATCTCGTGGGTATAGAAGGTTGCGGCAGTGGAATTAGGTTTTTGGCTCCGTATCTGATCGTTTGAGGGTACGTAGGTATATATAGGAGGAAGGAGTACGTCGGTAGAGCAACATGGGGCCCACGAGGGTGGAGGGCACGCCCTGGGGGGTGGGCGCGCCCCCTACCTCGTGTCCTCCTCTTTTCTTTCTTGACGTAGGGTCCAAGTCTCCCGGATCATAATCTTCCTAAAAATCACGTTCCCGAAGGTTTAATTCCGTTTGGACTCCGTTTGATATTCTTTTTCTGCGAAACTCTGAAATAGGCAAAAAACAGCAATTCTGGGCTGGGCCTCCGATTAATAGGTTAGTCCCAAAAGTAATACAAAAGTGGATAATAAAGCCCAATATTGTCCAAAACAGTAGATAATATAACATGGAGCAATAAAAAATTATAGATACGTTGGAGACGTATCAGGCATCCCCAAGCTTAATTCCTGCTTGTCCTCGAGAAGGTAAATGATAAAAACAGAATTTTTGATGCGGAGTGCTACTTGGCATAATTTCAATGTAATTCTTCTTAATTGTGGTATGAATATTCAGATCCAAAAGATTCAAGACAAAAGTTTAATATTGACATAAAAATAATAATACTTTAAGCATACTAACAAAGCAATCATGTCTTCTCAATATAACATGGCCAAAGAAAGTTATCCCTAGAAAATCATATAGTCTGGCTATGCTCTGTCTTCACCACACAAAGTATTTAAATCATGCACAACCCCGATGACAAGCCAAGCAATTGTTTCATACTTTTGACATTCTCAAACTTTTTCAATCTTCATGCAATACATGAGCGTGAGCCATGGATATGGCACTATATGTGGAATAGAATGGTGGTTGTGGAGAAGACAAAAAAGGGGAAGATAGTCTCACATCAACTAGGCGTATCAACGGGCTATGGAGATGCCCATCAATAGATATCAATG
>JAHIAM010015818.1:0-18064 GCA_021605205.1 Aegilops longissima
ATCAATGCGGTTCAAGGCTCTAAACCGGTCGTGGAAAAAGCCATTCAAAGAACTACTCCGGGTCCGTCAATTTGGACCGAATACTCGACCGCTTGTGCGGATACGGCACCCAAAAGCGACTAACCACACCAGCAGGGACTGTTGGGTATTCAACAAGAGGCAAGTTAATTGCGAAAACAATGACAAGGGGCTGCATAGCGATAGCGAGATGAGACCCAACCGCCGAACAATAGAGGGCGAAGGTTTCCCCCACAGTGCGGACGGTGAACATGATATCATAGCGCACATACCCAAAAGGGCCGAGCGTGCACTCGAGGATGTCTACGATGGAGCAGTTGCCCGAGTTCAACCCATGGTCCTCTGCCCGATCACTTTTGACCGAAGGACCACCCACCGACATCCGCCACGGCGGATTCGCGCCACTGGTCTTAGACCCAATGGTCGATGGATTTCACCTAACAAGAGTCACGATGGGCCGGCGGCGGCAACTGAACCTGCTTTACCGGGGATACGGTCGCCAAAATGGGAATAGACCCCTCAAGGATTAAACCTAACAAAGCGACCTTTAAAGCGTCATACCAGTGTAAAGCCAATTGTATAGGCTCAATTACTGGAAGTGGTCTTCGGATCCGGATAACTTCGAAGCGAGAGTTAATCTTCGACATAGTTCCGTTCGCGGCGGCTATCATGCCTTGCTCGGACGTGCAGCGTTGCAAAGTTCAGCGGTGCGCACTCGCATACCTCAAGCTCAAGATGCCGGGCCCTCGAGTCATCACGGTCAGCGGAAACATTGAGCGTTCTCTCGCGCGGAGGAACATCTGGCGGCTCTCGCGGCGGAAGTGCAATGCAGCCTCTTAAGGTAATTCTCGAGTCCGGCCGTTAAGCGGCCGGACTCTGAACTGCTAGCGCCGGGTAACACAACAAGACCACAGCGCGTTCGAGCCGCAGCGTAGCGATCGGCTAACCCAGCCCTGCGAAGCGTCAAAGCAGGTCGCCAGCGTACAACATTACGCTCTGAAGATACCATGGGCATGGGGAGAGGCACGACCACGATAAACCAGGCTGCGGCTCAACCACACGGGGGCTCTCAAGTGTGTCGTTCCTTTTCTTTTCTTTTTACCTTTTACTTTTTACCCACGAGGACTCCGTTTGTCGAGAGGCCTGTCCGTGACGAACCTGCCGAACTCACGATCACAACAACCAGGGAAGGATGAAAGCTAGCGAATATACTGGTGGTCTCCAATCGAGCATTTTTATACACCAATCTGCAGCCTACCCACGGAGAGGACATGTTTAAACAGTCCCATACCTTGCTTATCACACTATTTGTATCGTTACGCATTACATAGCAGCACTTATTGAATAAAACAATGCAACACCTTTTGCTTATAATTGCATTTCTTTTTCATACATATGTTCATTCACAGCATGTTGCATCCAGTACACTTTAGTGCGGCTAATATACACGAGGGCTTATGTTTCCGCATTATGGTATGATAAGTCGAACACTTTCACAAGTCGGCACCCGAACTTATAGCACTATATGCATCGGCTCGAATCATGTCTTGGGTCAATAGTTGGGTTTGCGGCTCCCATGTTTTGGTACCTTACGTTCCGTTATATCGGCTAAGGTAGCCTGGGAGAA
This sequence comes from Aegilops longissima, assembly GCA_021605205.1. Taxonomy (NCBI): domain Eukaryota; kingdom Viridiplantae; phylum Streptophyta; class Magnoliopsida; order Poales; family Poaceae; genus Aegilops; species Aegilops longissima. The sequence continues at coordinate 1,646 of JAHIAM010015818.1, forward strand.
CCACTGCGATTCCGCCCAGATTGAGTGGGTTAACGCCTCGATGGAAAGCTAAAACGGCCGTCATGATGAGGCGAGGCGATAAGCTGTTCGAAGGTTTTTGCGAGTCCTTAAGACTTATGCGCTTAGGCGAGGCGGATCTTGTCCGGCCAAAGGCGTGAATAGCGCCCCAAATTGACTTTCGAAGACTAGGGCTTCGCGAAATTTAAAATTATAGAATTCTATGGCTAAGTGAGTGTTCAAGCATTATAAGTCCGGTTGCCTTGTTACGCTGTGTTGTGCGCCTCCTAGATGGACCCAAAAATGGGAACAAGAGCACTCAAGTTTATCGAACACCCAGCACTTTCGTGGCATGGGGGCTGAAGCCGACGACTTGCCATCTCGGTTGATAAACAGCCGCCTGAAGGTAATATTTTAAATTAACAAGCGTTGCTTAGCGCATATGAACTAAGTTTTTCAGCGCGCGGGATAACAAAATGCGAGTCTACTCAAATATTACATCTTTGGAGCACTCACCATAATAGTCGGGCGCCCTTGACACACTCTTATAATACATCTCGGGCGTGCGATGCTCCTTGCCCTCACGGTGGCGGGTCCGTCACGAGCTTACGGGCATCCATCTTGCCCAGTGCACCTTCTTGCGGGCAAGGGCCCGGCAGGCACCCTCAATACAAGCGGAATGCTTGATGACTTCTGCAGACGCATCCATCGGCCGCGCGCAGGGCCGAAGTAGCTCCAGGCATGGCCTCCTTAGGCCACGGCCGAACTATGAGGCCCTTCATGGCCTGTTCGGCCGCCTTGTGGAGCTCGACCAAGCTGCTTGACTGGTCGCTAAGGGCACCGGATGTCGGCCTCGGCATCTTGAGACGAAGACCTTCTCGTCGAGCTCCCTCCTCGGCCGGTAGAATCGGCTGACATCGGACCTGCTGCAAGGAAGATCTGCGAGCAGCTCTGGAAGCTCGAATTCGGGTAAGTAACAGGTAATTGCACTCACATGCTTACTTTGCATGAAAAATGCCTTACCGCTGCTATTTTCTTCACCGCCTCAATCTCTGGAGGGCCTTGTAGGTTCGGCCTTAGCGGCTTTGTCACTCTCAAGAGCCGTTGCAAGCTCGGACTCTCGAGTCTTGAGTCACGCTCAAGCTCTCATGTTTTTCACGAGATCTGGAGCTCTTGCTGTACCTCCGCCACCCGCGCCTCCTGCTTCTCTCGCTCGGTGTGCTCCACGGACGCGTGCGTTCGGCCGCCTCCCGCCTCCTTGGTCGACACCTCGTTAGTGGCCCTGCAATACCCATGTTATCCTTGTCATTTTCTTGCAACCAAATCCTTTTACATAAGGTACAATTTTCATAAGGTATTACTCACCTTCTTTTTCCTCGAGCTGCTTCTTGGCATGGCGAGCTTCGTTCTCGGACAGCTCGAGGTTTTCCTTCAAAGTATTGACCTCCATGATCGGTCTTGGTGGTCGACAACCTGACACCTGCAATCCCATATTGACATATTTTTATGACTCCTGCGTTTATCTTTCTAAAGATCCTCGATCGGCTTTTCTTTCGAACACGAACCGAGCATCGGGGGCTCTGTCTATCTGGTACCATTTTACATATATTGAAATTCTTACCTCAAAGCCTTTTAGAAGGCTGCTGCGAGCTTCAGTCGGCCCGCTCTTGGCGAGCTGTACCTTGAATCACCGCACTCATAACAGTGCGGTGTTCCTCTTCGATGGGCGCCGTTGAGTGCCTCCGGCAATTTATCCGGCACCTCCGGTTGGGCCGGAGGCGCGAGCGTCACAGTCTTGCCCTTCTTACGAAGGGTAGCCCCGAGACTCCGGACCCTTTGTGGCCTCCGGCTGAGTCCGGTGCAAAGTTGGGAGGTGTCTGTGACACCTTGAGGCCTCCTCCTCCTGGTGGGTCCTTTCTTGGGATCTCACCTCGGCGTCATCCATGACACGGGGGTGGAAGCGATCGGAAGAATCCATATCCGGCGCACCCAGGACCCGCTCGGCGAAATGGGAAGATCATCCTTAGGCGGACTGCGGGGTTGTATCACGGCATTAGAAAGACATTATGTGGCGAAAAGAAAAAACCTTGAAGTTATTTGGAGTCCGGATACTTACGATCTACGCGAGCTTGGCCCTTGAGGCCAGTCCTCCTAAATGCGTCCTTTGGCGTTGGCGAGCAGTCCGGGGAAGAGTTTTCCTTCTTGGACCCTTGGCCTCCTTGTTGGGGAGGCCTTCCTTTCTTCCTCTCCCATTGAGAGAGGCTTTCTTCTTCTCCTCCTACGCCTTGGTGGGAGGAGTGACCTCAGTTCATCATCCGATAGCACACAGCAGGAACTCTTCGAGTCCCGTGGCCGTCTTCTTGGCCTTCTTCTCCGGCACCACATGGGGTGCGAGACCCTTTAACTTAGATTAGGCGGGCGTCCGCTGGAGTCCTCGGCAATGGGGCGGACGGGTAATCCGTTCGACTTTCGCCAGCCATTCTGTTAAAGGTAAAGGGAGTTTAGATCCGCATAGAGCCAAACTATGGAAAACAAGTGGTGAAATCACTTACCTCGTCATTGGGCTGCGGCGGTATCCGCGATCTTGATGGCGGATGCGGGGAGCTTCAGCGCCTTGAACAACACCTTCGAGACATCTTACGTGCGTAGTGTCGAAGAGCCCGCTCGAAGTGCAGTGCTGCGCGGATCAAACTCCCACATATTGAAGCCCGTCGGCTGGCGGGAGAATCCGACGGATGAGCATGACACTGGACTACGTTGACAAGCTTGAGCTTCTTGTCCACGGCTTACGGATCTGGGCTTGGAGTCGGTCGCTCGCCGAATCCCCAAATCCGGCCACTTTCTTTCCGGAGGTGGCCGTGTAAGATTCGGATCTGAATCGGGGCGCTGCCCAATCAGGTCCGCAGCGGCTCGGTGATGTAGAACCACCCGATTGCCACCCTTGATGGTTTCCGCAGTGCCCTCCGCCACGTAGCGTGGGACATCCGCCCACCATGGCGCCTCCGCACTCCGCTTGGCTGCCCTTCACAACCTTGACGACCTTTGAAGGTCTTGAGCCTGGCGAAGTGGGGCTGGATCAGAAGGAAGGCCTGCGCACGACGATAAGCGCCGAGATGTTGAGGATGAAATTCGGGGCGGATCATGGAAATCTAGGCGTAATAGAACATGAGCCCCGGACAATGGGATGGCGGGAAGCCCGGTCCATGGAGGAAATGGGAAGAAATACTACCCTCTCGTGGGGCTGGGGTTGGGAATGAGCTCTCCCTCGTCGAGGAGCCGATCTGTGATGTTCTTTGGACAAATATCCGGCGTCGCGCAGCTTCGGATCTGCCCCTCCGTGGAGGAGGCCATCCACTGCCTCCCGCTCCGGACATAGTTGGAGAAGGTTGAGGTAAGAAGTGCGGACTTAGGCGCTGGAGCTTGAGTTCGCGGAGATGGATAAACCAAGGAGGAAGAAGGCGCGGGTAAAGGGTTGGATCTTTATCCCCTTATATGGGCGGACGAAACATGTGTCCCCCGGCTGGTAAAACTTCGCTTATCCCCCAAAGCGTCACAATCAATGGCGCGGTTGGGTTACCCGTCCGTATTGATGGGAATCCCGAATAAGGGAACACGATTTACTGCCGACAAGGCGTGCCAAGAAACCGCTTAGCTAAGCGTTGAGGTGGAACAATAAAAACAATTTGAGTAAAGGCTTGGTAGTGGTGCGACGTCACGCCCACGAGAATCGTCGGTGATTGATCTTGTGTAATATTATTCTCTCTCTTGAGGTATGTGGAATTTATTTTGCGAGCGGACACTATCTGGTGTTCACAATCTTCTATAAATTATTCGGAGGAAGAACCGCCTTGCAATGCGAAGACAACATGCTGGCGCGGACTCGTCGTCATTGAAGCCTGGTTCGAGAGACTCTTGAGGAGTTCCGTACTAGGGGTGTCGGATAGCCAAACTATCATCATCGGCGGACTCCAAGACTATGAAGATACAAGATTGAAGACCGTCCGGGTATGCGGATGGGACTTTCCTTGGCGTGGAAGGCAAGCTTGGCGTCTGGATATGTAGATCTCCTACCTTTGTAACCGACTACTGTAACCCTAACCCTATCCGGTGTCTATATAAGCCGGAGGTTTTAGTCCGTGGGGCGAACAACAATCATACCATAGGCTAGCTTCTGGGTTTAACCTCTTTGATCTCGTGGTAGATCCACTCTTGTAACACATATCATCAATATTAATCAAGCGGGGCGTGAGGTTTTACCTCCATCAAGAGGGCCCGAACACAGGTAAAACATCGTGTCCCTTGTCTCTGTTACCATCCGCCTAGATGCAGATTGGGACCCCCTACCGAGATCCGCGGTTTGACACCGGCGAAGTCGCCCCCTCCCATCGAGGCCGAGCACAGAGAAACGAGCCGTGGCGGCGACACCGTGGCGTGCCGTGGCGTCGCATGCGGGCGAGTCCGTAACATGACTTGCCCCGCACGCGCTTGCCGCAGGGGCATAGTTATCTTGACACATCTTCCTTGTATGGACTAGCCCCATTATCTATCTTTAGGGGTGTGTGGGTGCGTGTGTGTGTGTGGGGGGGACAAAATAACCGCCTTTGCTTTGTCAAGCGAGTGCACTTCAGCGTTAGCCTAGGTAGAGCGGGGGGTGGGTGGGTGGTCGGGACCCACCATCCCGGCGAGCCGAGCGAGAGCGAGCCGTGGCAGGTGACTACTGGCGTGCATGGCGTCGCTATCTTGGGCGTGTTCGTAACACTTGCCCCGCTCCTTTTTTGCTTGCGAGGGGCATAGTTGTCTTGACACATCTTCTTTGTATGGACTTGCCCCATTATCTATCTTTAGTGGTGTGTGGAGTGCGTGTGTGGGGTGGGGGGACAGAATAATCGCATTGCGCTTGTCAAGCGATCCTGCTGCCGCTTAAGCGAGGCGAGGGCAGGGGGGTGGGTGGGGACCCCCTCCCCATCCCGTGGTCGAGCGAGCAGGCCGTGTGACGGCTGGCAGCGTGCTTGCATGCGTCGCATGCGGGCGGTCCGTTTATGACTTGCCCGCTTTACCGCGCGAGGGGCATAGTTGTCTTGACACATCTTCCTTGTATGGACTTGCCCCATTATCTATCTTTAGGGGTGTGTGGAGTGCGTGTTTGGGGGGACGAATAACCGCACGCGCTTTGTCAAGCAAGCGCCTTTGCCGTGTTAAGCGGCGAGAGCCGGGGGAGGGTCGGTCCCTCCTCCCCATCAGGCGAGCCGAGCGAAGCAAGCGAGGCGTGGCTGACGGCAGCGGCATGCAGCGGCGTCGCATCTTGGCAATCCATGTTTATGACTTGACACCGCACCGAGGGCATAGTAATCTTGACACATCTTCCTTGTATGGACTTGCCCCATTATCTATCTTTAGGGGTGTGTGGGTTAGTGTGTGGGGGGGACAGAATAACGCCTTGCTGCGCTGTCAAATGGCGCCTTTGCAGCGTTAAGCGCGAGCGAGCCGGCGGGGAGGGTGGGACCCCCTCCCCATCTCGGCAGGCGAGCGAGGCAAGCCGTAGCAAGCAGCGGCAGCGGCGTGCCTGCCGTCGCATCGGGCGAGTCCATCTTTATGACTTGCCCCGCACCATGCGCCTTGCCTTGAGGGCATAGTTATCTTGACACATCTTCCTTGTATGGACTTGCCCCATTATCTATCTTTAGGGGGTGTGTGGAGTGCGCATGGGGGGGACAAAATAACCGCTGCGCTTGTCAAGCAGCGCCTTTGCCGCGTTAAGCGAGCCGAGCCGGGGTTGGGGGAGGGTGAGGACCCCTCCCCATCCGACAAGGCCGAGCCAGGAACGACCCGTAGCAAGTGATGACGTGGCGTGCCGTGGCGTCGCATGCGGAGGCGAGTCCGTAACATGACTTTCCCACACGCACGAGGGGCATAGTTGTCTTGACACATCTTCCTTGTATAGACTTGCCCTTATTATCTATTTTAAGGGGTGTGTGGGTGCGTGTGTGTGTGTGGGGCGGACAGAATAACCGCACTATGCTGTCAAGCGGCGCACTACGCGTTAGTGCGAGGCCGGCGGGGGGGAGGAGGGATCGGGACCCCTCCCCCATCTCGGCGGGCAGGCAGGAACAAGCCGTGTGACGGCAGCGCGGCGTGCGTGGTGTCGCATCACGGATCTTGAGTCCGTAACATGACTTGCCCCGCACGCACCGGGGCATAGTTGTCTTGACACATCTTCCTTGTATGGACTTGCCCCATTATCTATCTTTAGGGGTGTGTGCGTGTGGGGGGTGGACGGAATAACCGCTGCTGCGCTGTCAAGCAGCGCCTTTGCGGCGTTAGTGTGAGGCGAGCCGGGGAGGGGGTGAACTTCCCTCCCCATCCGGCGAGCCGAGCCGAGATGAGCCGTGTGTGACGACACGGCATCACATGTGGGCGAGTCCGTAACATGACTTGCCCCGCTTGCCATGAGGGGGCATAGTTGTCTTGACACATCTTCCTTGTATGGACTTGCCCCATTATCTATCTTTAGGGGTGTGTGGGGTGCGGCGTGGGGGGCATGGGAACAAAATAACCACGCTGCGCTTTGTCAAGCGAGCACCTTTGCCGCGTTAGCGGAGGCGAGCAGGGGGAGGGAGGGAGGATAGGACCTTCCTCCCCATCCGGCAAGCGAGCCGAGAGCAGCCGTGGCAGTGACGGCAGCGGCGTGCCTGTGACATCGTATCTTGGGCCAGTCCGTAACATGACTTGCCCCTTGCGCCGCGGCGGCATAGTTGTCTTGACACATCTTCCTTATATGGACTTGCCCCCATTATCTATGTTTGGGGTGTGTGGGTGCGTGTGTGTGTGTGTGTGGGGTGGGGGCGTGGAATAGAATAACGCCTTTGTGTCTATCAAATGGCGCCTTTGCGCGTTAGGTGAGCCGAGCCAGGGGGAGGGGGTGGGGCGTCCCTCCCCATCCCGGCGAGCGAGCCGAGAATGGCCGTAAGCAAGCTACAGCGGCGTGCGCGGCGTCGCATGTGGAGAGTCCGTAGCATGACTTGCCCCGCACCGCACCCGCACCCGCACCGGCGAGCATAGTTGTACCCACATCTTCCTTGTATGGACTTTCCCCATTATCTACCTTTAGGGGTGTGTGGAGTGCGGCGTGGGGGGAGGAGCAGAATAACCGTCTGCGCTGTCAAGCGAGCACCTTTGCCGCGTTAAGCAGCGGTCGAGCGGGATGGAAGGGGTTGGGACCCCCTCCCCATCTCGGCAAGTGAGCGAGGAACAAGCCGTAGCGAGGTGACGGCGGCGTGCAGCGGCGTGCATCTTGAGGCGAGTCCCAACATGACTTGCCCCATTATCTATCTTTAGGGGTGTGTGTGTGTGGGGGTGGGACAAAATAACGCTTTGCGCTGTCAAATGGCGCACTACCGCGTTAGCGTGAGCCGAGCCGGGAGGGAGGCAGGGGTGGGACCCTCCTCCCCATCCCGCGAGGCCAGGCGAAAGCAGCCGTGGCGGCGGCGGCGGCGTCTTGGTGGCCGCATCTGCGGAGGCGAGTCCGTAACATGACTTGCCCTGCACCGCACCGCAGAGGGCCTAGTTGTCTTGACACATTTCCTTGTATGGACTTGCCCCATTATCTATCTTTAGGGGTGTGTGGAGTGCGTGTGTGTGTGTGGGGGGGGCAGAATAACCGCCTTTGCGCTGTCAAATGGCGCCTTTGCCGCGTTAAGCGCGATCTGCAGCGAGCCCCTTCCCCATCCGCGAGGCCGAGCAGGGAATGAGCCATAGCGGCGGCGGCAGCGGCGCGCAGTGTGTCGCATCTTGAGGCAATCCATGTAACATGACTTACCTGCACCGCACGAGGGGCATAGTTCTCTTGACACATCATACTTGTATGGACTTGCCCCATTATCTATCTTTAGGGTCTTGTGCGTGTGTGTGGGTGGAGGGGGGCAGAATAACCTTGCACCTGTCAAGCGGCGCATTGCCTTGTTAGCGCGAGGCCGAGCACATGGGGGGAGGTGGGAGGACCCCCTCCCCATCCAGCGAGGCCGAGCTAAGGAGCAGCCGTGTGACTGACGGCCTTGACGTGCCACTGTGTCGCATTTGGAGGCAGTCCGTAACATGACTTGCCCCCACACCGCTGCAGAGGGGCATAGTTGTCTTGACACATCTTCCTTGTATGGACTTGCCCACATTATCTATCTTCTGAGGTGTGTGTGTGTGTGTGTGTGGGGGGGGACAGAATAAGTGCTGCTGCTTTGTCAAACAAGCACACACTAGCGATAGCGAGCCGTGCGAAGCGGGGCGGGGGTTGGGACCCCCTCCCCATCCGGCGAGGCCGAGCGAGAATGAGCATGTGCGGCGGCGATCAGCGTCTTGCGGCGTCGCATCTGACCCGAGTCCGTAACAAGACTTGCCCCGCACCGCCGCACCGAGGGGCATAGTTATCTTGAAACATCTTACTTGTATGGACTTGCCCCATTATCTATTTTTAGGGTGTGTGGCTGCGTGTGTGTGGGGGGGAAGCAGAATAACCGCTTGCGCTGTCAAGCGGCGCATTGCCGCATTAGCCGAGCCGAGCAGGGGTTATGGGGTGTCGGGACCCTCCCCATCCGGCGAGTCGGCCGGGAATGAGTCATAGCGGTGGCGGCCGGCGTGCCGGCGTCGCATGCGGGCGGAATCCGTAACATGACTAACCCCGCACCGCCTTTGCCAGAGGCGAGTTGTCTTGACACATCTTCCTTTTATGGACTTGCCCCATTATCTATCTTTAGGGGTGTGTGGAGTGCGTGTGGGGGGGACAGAATAACCGCATTGCGCTTGTAAAGCAAGCGAACTGCAGCGTTAAGCGGAGAGCACAGGGGGAGGGGAGGCGGGTGGGACCCCCTCCCCCCTTCCAGCGAGGCCTAGCTAAAACGAGCCGTGTGAGCAGCCAGCGGCGTCACATCTGGAGCAAGTCCGTAACATGACTTGCCCCTTGCACCGCACCGCTGCACTTAGGGGCATAGTTGTAATGACACATCTTCCTTTTAAGGAATTGCCCCATTATCTATCTTTAAAGTGTGTGGGTGCGTGTGTGTGTGTGTGGGGGGAACAGAATAACCACCCTGCGCTGTCAAGCAAGCACCTTTGCCGTGTTAAGCGAGGCCGAGGCGGTGTGGGGAGGGTCGGGACCCCCTCCCCATCAGCGAGCCGAGTCGAAACGAGCCATAGCGGCTGACGGCGGTGTGCCTTGGCGTCGCTCTGGCGAGTCCGTAACATGACTTGTCCCATACCGCACTTAGGGGCATAGTTGTCTTGACACATCTTCCTTGTATGGACTTGCCCCATTATCTATCTTTAGGGGTGTGTGGGTGTGTGTGTGTGTGTGGGGGGAACAGAATAAGCACCGTGCACATCAAGCAGCGCCTTGCGGCGTTAGCGAGGCGAGAGTAGGGGGATGGGGGTGGGACCTCCTCCCCCATCCGGCGAGCCGAGCAAGGAATGAGCCGTGGCTGGCGGCAGCCGGCGGCATGCTTGCGGCGTCGCATCTTGAGCGAGTCCATAACATGACTTGCCTCGGCACCGCACCGAGGGCATAGCTATCTTGACACATAATCCTTGTATGGACTTGCCCCATTATCTATCTTTAGGGGATGTGTGGGTGCGGCGTGGGGGAACAGAATAGCGGGTGGGCACATCAAGCAAGCGCCTTTGCGGCGTTAGCGCTAGGCGAGCCGGGGAGGGGGAGGGATGGACCCCCTCCCCATCTGACGAGGCGAGCCGAGGCGGCCGTGTGGCGACGGCGTGGTGTGCTATGGCGTAAACTGCGGGCGAGTCGTAACATGACTTGCCCCCACCGCACCGCACCGAGGGGCATAGTTATCTTGACACATCTTCCTTGTATGGGTTGCCCCATTATCTATCTTTAGGGAGTGTGTGGGTGCGTGTGTGTGTGGGGGGGCAGAATAACCTCATTGCTTTGTCAAGCGGCGCCTTGCCGCGTTAGCGTGAGGCGAGCCGGGGGGGGGTGGGACCCCCTCCTCCATCCAGCAGTGAGGCGAGAGCGAGCCGTGGCGGCTGACAGCAGGCGTCCATGCGTGGCGAGTCCATAACATGACTTGCCCCCGCGCACCGCACCGAGGGGCATAGTTCTCTTGACACATCTTCCTTGTGGACTTGCCCCATTATCTATCTTTAGGGGTGTGTGGAGTGCGTGTGGGAAAACAGAATAACTGCCTTGTGCACATCAAACAAAACCTTTGTCGCGTTAAGCGTGAGCTGAGCGAGGAGCGAGCCGTGGCGGAGGCGGCGGCGTGCGCGGCGTCGCATCTTGAGCGAATCCTCTTTATGACTGCCCCCCGCACCGCACCGTACCGAGGGCATAGTTGTACCGACACATCTTGCTTGTATGGACTTGCCCCCATTATCTATCTTTAGGGGTGTGTGGGTGCGTGTGGGGCAGGGAAAAAGAATAAGCACCTTTGCTCTGTCAAGCAGCGCCTTTGTCAGCGTTAAGCGCAAAAATAGCCGGGGAGGTGGGTTGGGACCCCCGATCGTCTCAATGTATCTATAATTTTGATTGCTCCATGCTATATTATTTACTGTTTTGGGCAACATTGGGCTTTATTATCCACTTTTATATTATTTTTGGACTAACCTATTAATCGGAGGCCCGGCCAGTTTCTTGTTTTATGCCTATTTGGTGTTTGAGGAAAAGGAATATCGGGAATGAATCGAAGCGAGCGAAATCAAGCTGGAGAAGTTATTTTTGGAAGGAAAGCCCTTGGATAGGCTTGGACTCTCGTCGAGAAGATCGGGAGCTGGCCACAAGGGTGGGGCGCCCACCCCTAGAGCGCGCCCCCCTCGTGGGGCCCGTGGCTCCACCGGCGTGCCCTGCACCCCCATATACTCACGTGCCCTAAAACTTCGAACAGAATATAGATCGGGAGTTCATGCCATAAGCCTCTGTAGCCACAAAACCAATGGGAGCCGTTCGGCACCCCTCTGGGAGGAACCCATCACCGGTGGCCATCTTCATCATCCGGCGCTATCCATGGCGAGGAGGAGTAGTTCACCCTCGGGCTGAGGTATGTACCGATAGCTATGTGTTTGATCTCTCTCTCTCTCGTGTTCTCTCTCGTGTTCCCTCTATGGCACGATCTTGATGTATCGAGCTTTGCTATTGTAGTTGGATCTTATGATGTTTCTCCCCTCTACTCTCTTGTGATGAATTGAGTTTCCCCTTTTGAAGTTATCTTATCGGATTGAGTCTTTTATGAGGACACTTGATGTATGTCTTGCCGTGTTTATCTGTGGTGACAATGGGATATCACGTGCCACTTGATGTATGTTTGGTGACCAACTTGCGGTTTCGCCCATGAACCTATGCATAGGGGTTGTCACCGTTCTTGACTCTCCGGTAGAAACTTTGGGGCACTCTTTGAAGTACTACTGTGTTGGTTGGATGAATCTGAGATTGTGTGATGCATATCGTATAATCATGCCCATGGATCATTGAGGTTACAATGGAGTATCTAGGTGACGTTAGGGTTTTGGTTGATTTGTGTCTTAAGGTGTTATTCTAGTACAAACTCTTTTATGGATTGATCCGAAAGAATAGCTTTGAGGTGGTTTCGTACCCTACCATAATCTCTACGTTTGTTCTCTGCTATTAGTGGCTTTGGAGTGACTCTTTGTTGCATGTTGAGGGATTGTTATATGATCTATCTATGTTATTACTGTTGAGAGAACTTGCACTAGTGAAAGTATGAACCCTAGGCCTTGTTTCCTATCATTTCAATACCGTTTACACTCACTTTTACCTTTCGCTACCTTACTGTTTTATATTTTGGATTACAAATACCTTTATATACTATCCATATTGCACTTGTATCACCATCTCTTAGCTGAACTAGTGCACCTATACAATTACCGTTGTATTGGGTGTGTTGGGGACACAAGAGACTCTTTGTTATTTGGTTGCGGGGTTGCTTGAGAGATACCATCTTCATCCTCGCCTCCACAGATTGATAAACCTTAGGTCATCCACTTGAGGAAATTTGCTCTGTCCTACAAACCTGTGCACTTGCAGGCCCAACAATGTCTACAAGAAGAAGGTTGCATGGTAGACATCAAGCTCTTTTCTGGCGCCGTTCTTGGGAGGCTAGGTAAGTGAAGGTATATCTTTAGATCTTGCAATCGAATCTTTTGTTTCTTGTTTTAGCACTAGTCTAGTTTATAAAAGAAAATTACAAAAAATGGAATTAAGTTTGTCTCATCCTTCATCTTTTTAATGTCTTTCGTGAGTATGATGGAAAGGAAAATTGTGCCAAAGTGTTATAAGAAGAATGCATTAAAATGTTTGGCACTAAATCTTTGAATGATGAGCATGATTGCAATGTTGTTAGTATGAACTCCTTGAATATCCATGATGCTAATGATGATTGCACTAGTTATGATGAAAATGCCTCCTATAAACATGTCAATTTTGTGGAGTAAATTGGGTTTACAAGTACACACCAAATAGGAAGATAGATATTGCAAGAGGCATAAGTACTTAGAAAACAAATTGTTGCAAGAAGAGCTAGATGAATGTCTTTGAAGATTCAATATTTATAGTACCCTTGTGAACTTTGCAATGAACATGGTCATTTAAAGCTCAATGCTATTTGTTTCATGATCAAGTCGTTTCCAAATATTGTGATAATTTGATTACCCTTGAGCATCATAAAGAGCTTAGCCTTATATTTGGTTATGAAGAAATGAAAGATATAATGACGGTATTCCAAAATTTAATCTTGATAGATTTCTTGATTTTGATCTAGAGAAGATTTATATGTATTGTGCGGTGAATTGCATTGGAAATCCTTATATTGTCAATTACATAAAGAAAAGAAAACAAATAGAAGATGAAGAGAATACTAATGAAAGGTAAGAGACTTTAATATCCTCATATTATTTCTTATGATGAATCGGAGTAGCGAGGAGGAGCTTTCTATCCAACCAATCTCATCAATAAGGAGCTCAAAGAGGAAGGTTGAACCTACACATAATGTGAAGAAGAAAAGGAAAAGAAGGGCAACAAAGGTAAAAGGTATCCCTTCAAATGATGTTGCTCCTACTACTTGTGATAATGATAATTGCTATACTATTGGTGCTATCCATACTATTAATGATGAGAGTGATTATGCTTATGATATGAAAATGCCCAAGCTTGGGGAAGCTATGTTTGATGAGAATGACATATTTGAGAATATATTTGCTGAAATTAATGTTTGTCCCAAGCTTGGAGATGCTACGTTTAGTGAAGAAGATATTTTTAGCATCCCAAGTTTTGATATGCAAAGTTGTTATGATGATAGCATGCCTTCTACCTATGATGATTGTATTTATGAAAGTGGGTTTGGAAGAGTGTCAACTTTAGGAATTAGTGATCCCACTATTTTCGAGGATGTTGAATCTTATTGTGATGAATATGAAAGTGGATTTGGAAGAGCGTCAACTTTATTTAGTGATTCCACTATCTTGGGAGAGGTTTCAATCGATTATGATGAGAACAAAGTTGCTACTTATGATGAGTATTGTGATAAAACTTATGCTATAAAGAGTAGTGATGATTTATTTATAAAACTTGTCATGATTATGAGTACCCTTTCTCTGAACATTACTCTTTTAATGTGGAAACAATTTTTAGTGTTCAAGTCTCTTATGATACTCCCAATATTCCGAATGAGAAGAATTTTGCTTATGTGGAGAGTAGTAAATTTTCTATGCTTGTAGATCATGAAAAGAATGATTTAGGTGCTGGTTATATTGTTGAATTCATTCATGGCCTACTGAAAATTATTATGAGGAGGAACATATGCTTGTAGGAATTGCAATAATATCAAGTTTCCTCTCTATGTGCTTAAAGTCTTGAAGTTATGCTTGTTTTACCTTCCTATGCAAGTTGATTCTTGTTCCCATAAGTTGTTTGCTCACAAAATCCCTATGCATAGGAAGTGGGTTAAACTTAAATGTGCTAGTCATATTCTTCATGATGCTCTCTATATGTTTCAATTCCTATCTTTTATGTGAGCATCATTGAAATCATCATGCCTAGCTCGGGGCTTTAAGCGATAGGCTTGTTGGGAGGCAACCCAATTTTATTTTAGTTTATTGCTTTTTGTTTCTGTTTAGTAATAAATAATACATCTAGACTCTGTTTAGATGTGGTTTTATATTTTAATTATTGTTTGTGCCAAGTAGAACCTTTGGGAAGGTTTGGGTGAAGTCTTTATGATCATGCTGTAAAAACAGAAACTTTAAGCTCACGAGATTAGCTATAACTTTTACTGGAGAGTGATATTTAGTTGATTCTTTTGCAGATGATTACTAGACAAATTCCTCAGGTCCATCAATTTATTTTAGAATTTTTGGAGTTCCAGAAGTTTGCGTTAGTTACAGATTACTACAGACTGTTCTGTTTTTGACAGATTCTGTTTTTTGTGTGTTGTTTGCTTATTTTGATGATTCTATGGCTAGTAAAATAGTTTATAAACCATAGAAATTGGAATAAATTAGGTTTAACACCAATATAAATAAAGAATGAGTTCATTACAGTACCTTGAACTGGTGTTTTGCTTTCTTTTGCTACAGACTCATGAGTTTCTGTTAAGTTTTGTGTGGTTGAAGTTTTCAAGTTTTGGGTAAAGATTCGATGGACTATGGAATAAGGGTGGCAAGAGGCTAAGCTTGGGGATGCAAAGGCACCCCAAGGTAATATTCAAGGATAACCAAGCGACTAAGCTTGGGGATGCTCGGAAGGCATCCCTCTTTAGTCTTCGTTCATCGGTAACTTTACTTGGAGCTATATTTTATTCACCACATGATATGTGTTTTGCTTGAGCGTCATTTTATCTTGTTAGTATTTGCTTGCTGTTATTTAGAATAATGTTTTTCATCTTTAGTTTCAATAAAAATGTCAAGGATAGCCTTTACCATGCTTATTTTGCTAGTATACATGTTGCTGTTTGAAAACAGAAAGTTTACGCTGTTGCAAAATTCCCTAGAAAAGTCAGAGAGTGGTATAATGTAGAATATTTTTGCATATTTAGCTCTGATAAATTTATTACAGTGGGAATTTTAGTTCATAATTTTTGGAGTCAGGGAAGTATTGATACTCTTGCATTCTTTACAGACTGTACTATTTTGGCAGATTGCTGTTATGTTTGCATTGTTTGCATATGTTTGCTTGTTTAATGATTCTATTTAAGGATAGGAGTATTAAATATGCAGAGGCATTTAGTATGCAATGTTGAATAATAATGTTAGTGATTTGTTACAGTAGAAAATGATAAGGTTTTGCATTGGTTTATACTAACCTATCTCACGAGTTCTTGTTGAGTTTGTTGTGAATGAAGCTTTTGATAAAAGAGAAACCATGATATGAAAGGAATTAAGGAGACACAAAAGTTCAAGCTTGGGGATGCCCAAGGCACCCAAAGATAATATTTCAAGAAGTCTCAAGCATCTAAGCTTGGGGATGCCCGATGAGCATCCTCCTTTCTTCTTCAACAAGTATCGGTTAGTATCGGTTGAGCCTAAGTTTTGCTTCTTCACATGAGTAGTGCTATCCTTACAATGTAGTTTACTTTAGCTTTGCTTGATGTTTGAATAAAGTATCAAGATATGAAATTATTAAATGGGAGAGTCTTCACATAGTTGCATAATTATTGACTACTCATTGATCTTCACTTATATCTTTGGATAGTTTGTCATTTGCTCTAGTACTTCACTTATATCTTTTAGAAACGCGGCGGTGGTTTTATTTTGTAGAAATTAATGAAATCTCATGCTTCACTTATATTATTTTGAGAGTCTTAAATATCATGGTAATTTGCTTAAATAATCATAATATTCTAAGCATACAAGATTTGTAAAATTCTTATGAGTGTGTTGGATACTAAGAAAAGTTTGATACTTGATAATTGTTTTGAGATATGGAGGTAGTGATATTAAAATCGTGCTAGTTGAGTAGTTGTGAATTTGAGAAATGCTTGTGTTTAAGTTAGCGAATCCCGTAGCATGCACGTATGGTTAAAGTTGTGTAACAAATTTAAAACATGAAGTGCACACAGCAATGCATCCTTATGAGTGGTGGTGGGGGAATGACGATGGTCTTTTCCTACCAATCTATCCCCTAGGAGCATCTTGGCGTAGTACTTGATTTTGATGACTTCTAAATTTTTTGCAATAAGTATATGAGTTCTTTTGACTAATGTTGAGTCCATGGATTATCGCACTTTTACCTTTCCGCCATTGCTAGCCTCTTGATGCCGTGCATTGCCCTTTCTCACGTTGAGAGTTGGTGCAAACTTCACGGTGCATCAAACCCGTGATCGATACACTCTATCACATAAAACTCCCTATATCTTCCTCAAAACAGCCACCATACCGACCTATTGTGGCATTTCCATAGCCATTCGAGAT